>CAMOHE010043680.1:0-15827 GCA_946598075.1 Artocarpus hirsutus | reverse complement strand
CCTTATTTTACCTTTTAGGGTAATCGTGCCCAAGGACGTAACCGCCGCTCTCTTCACGTCTCACCATTTCTCAATGTTCCATCATTATTTATAGAATCAATTTTCCTAACCATGCTTTCCAACTTATAACAACATATGTTAATTCATTATGTTCCTCGCTAATCAATACAGGGCGAGTTCATGTCATAGTTTCATATGTGGTTCTCATATAATAGCAGTTTAACATAGATACATATATCTTGTGGTAAAGCAATCAATTTTAATTCCATAAAAACCTTACAAAAGATGAGTAATAGAATCCCTACCTTTCAAGCTTCTCAACAATCTTTTAATCTCGGAATTAATTAACATTAGCTCCATACACCTTTGATCCTAAGTCATGCATAAAGACAATTAAAACTAAAGCACAACATATAACCACATCCATCAATGAATTATGTGTAAATCTATATACTTTAGTCTCTAATAAGATTCATAAATCACTTAGGATGGTTTTGGAAAGGTTGTAAGACATTTAGGGATTAGAAGGTGAGCAAAGTTGGGTTCACTATCTACAATTAGCACATAGGTTATTTGGTGGTTTACTTAAGGCAGACGGGTGGTATACTGCCACTAATAGGTTTATTAGTTTCCAACCCGAGAATTAAAAAATTCATAAAAAATAAAATACAACTCCGATTTATGCTTATGATAGCTTGTTGGAAAGCTTAAGATGTCTACTTTTAAAATATGTAAACCAATTTACAAAATTCATTTTCATCTAATCCCAGGATTTCAAGAAAGACAACTGTCCATAGAGATAATACAAGGTTTATGAAAGGTTAAGTTTTTCTTAAACCCAAAACATATTATTCTTATTCAAAATTCCAAAACCATTCCAAAATAGGCAGCATGCATCATAAAAATATATTCTTATGAGTTTTATACCAAAATCATCATCAAACCATATCTTTAGCCTTTCTTGCAAATAATGAGGAAAACATGCATTAAATATTGAGAAAATACATACTAAAGTCAGGTTTGAATTAAAGAAGACCTACCTCAAAACTCCTTTAAAAAACACCAAAGTTTGGGTTAAAAATCAAGCTTGAATTGACTCCAAAGCGGCTTTAAACATGGCTGGGAATTATAGTTACTTGGCTATAAAGAGAGCTTTATGCCTTGTGTCTTTAGTTAGAAATTGAAGTGAGAAAGGAGAGAATAAGAAACTAGAGAAAGAAATGGTGATGGTTGAATAAATAGGCATCAAAATAATTGAGGAGCGGGAGATAATTGTAGGTTTATGGGGAAAGCTGTAGGAAGAAATAAATGAGCATTAAAAGAAAATATTATCATGTCTCCCATGGAGACTTTTAGCAAATAATACCAACATAATTGAGGGAGCAATTGGGGCAATTTGTGGAAGAAAATGAAAGAAGCATTAAAAAGGTGGTTGAGAAAATATATCAATGTCTCCTGATAGTTAAGGTGAATTAATTCTATGCCTGTAAGTAGTTGAGGTGAATTAATTTTATGTCTCCAAATGAGAAGGAGGCTACTTAATTGAGCTAATGTAGCAGGACAAGGTTGGTAGAGGTGGGTGATAGGTAAATTTAGAATGTTTCTTACGGAGACTTGGTAAGAAGTTCTAAAGTGACATTTTATTCATTAAATTTTACAAAAATCATACCCATTAAAATAACAGGCATTACAAAAGGCATCACATGGTTCGGAGTAAGTGGTAAGCTTGTGCCAAGGTATGTTTGACCATTTGAGATCACTCAACGATGGGTGTGGTTGCCTATCTCCTAGATCTACCTTCTGAACTATCTCACGTTCATGATGTATTCCACGTGTCGATGCTTCATAAGTGCCTGCTTGAGCAGAACAAGATAGTCTCATTTCACGATGTGCAGATTCAGGAAGACACAATGTACGAGGAAGTGCCAATTCAGATCATTGATTGGAAAGTGATCAGGTTGCGTCATCGCGATATCCCGTTAGTAAAAGTCGTGTGGCAGCATCATAGGGTCGATGAAGCCACTTGGGAATTAGAATCGAGTATGCGGGGGTTATATCCGCATTTGTTTTGTTTCTGAACTTATTTTATAAATTTTGACGGTGAAATTTCTTTTAGGGGTGAAGAGTTGTAATGCTCGAAATTAATTAAGTGATGTCAGTATGTAAAATGGTGGGTTAGTGTACCATAATGAATATTTTAAATTCAATTTGATCATTTTGTGAAATTTCCAAATTTAAGTTGTTTTTGACTTTTTTAATGATTTTTAATTACTTTTGATTATTTTAATTATTTTGAATATTTGGAACAAAACAATTTGTCAAATGTGAAAAATGTCCGTTTTACAAAACCGTGGGCGGCACACGGTTTTCATACAATGAAACCGTCCACTTTTCTCTCTGTTTATTCTCCCTCTCTCTTCCCACTCGCCTTCACTCTCGTTCTCTCACTCCCTCTCTCTTTCGCTTGTCCGTCTCTTCTCTCTCTCTGCTTCTCTTTCTCTCTCAAATTTTCTTCAAATTTTTGAATCAAAAATCAAGCCTAAGCTTCAGGTTAGTGGATTGGAGGCTCAAGAACGTGATTGAGCAACCAAAAACACGATTCAAAGCTAAATCCAAGGTTAGTTTTCAAATTTTTAAAACTTTTTCAATTTTTTAATTTTCCTTGCATTTTGAAATTTAAGCTTATTTGAACTTAGAAAACCTTTAACCTAAGTGAAAGGAACTTAAAATAATTGGAATCTAAGATTTGTTTGATCAAAAACGGATTTAAATCATGTTTTTATTTTTCTCTATATTTTTCAAAAATTTTGTGTAAAACTTGTTTTAATGTATTAAAAAGTAACCTATTATGTTTCTCTATCAACTATGATCATTATATATGCTTGGGATTTGAGAAAATAGGTTTAAATTGAAGGTTTGGGCATGGGGAGGCTGAAACTCCTGCCTAGAAATTTCTAGAATTTTCCTATTTGGCAAGCCGGATCCATACGTCCAGTAGACCAAACTTGGAAAAGCTCGGCCAACCGGACTTGGTTTTTCAGCCGACCAAACCAAGGGATTGGCAAGCCGACTGGGCACGGTAGGATTTTATTATTTTTCATCCATTTTCACTATTTTAAACCCCGATTGAGATTTGGACTTTGTAAAATGATTTTGTAAGTACAAATGGCACACCAGGGCACCATAAAATAGTTTAACAACGTGGGTTATCTTAAGCTAGATACTGATAGACTTAGTTATTACACATTTAAGGTTGTTCATGATTCCGCAGAGCTGATATGTAGCAGACTGAGATTATGGTGTAGGACACCGGCATGAGTACTGAGGTAGGACTTCTACCCTTTCCTTGTAACCCAGTTTTAAATGATTTGGCCTCAAAAGGATTTTTATCAAAATGTTTTCAATGATTGATTTAAAAAGGTATTTTATTGATTGTTTTCATAAACAGTGGATTGAGGTGACTTTGATAATGAACCACATAATGAATGTAAATGAAAATACTTGGTTAAAAAAAAGAGATTTTTAATAACTATAGAATATATATATATATAGAAGGGCATAATGCCATATCAGAGATTGGGTCGTCTAGCGTGTGACCTTGGGAGCAAGTCTCGAAACCCAGCTGGGCCACTACGGTGGTGTTACATATATGGTTTGCCCAGAAAAAGGAAAATGATATTTTTATGGGTCGACCAATAAACGGTTTTAGTAAGATAAATTTTATTGAATTTTATTTATTCACCTATTTACGTTTAATTTCCTAATTAATTTCCTAAATAATGATATTTTCTTTTGAAGTTAAATGTTTTTAAAACAAAGTCCTATTAAGCCTTTCGCTCATATTTTATCTTTTTTTTTTTAACTTTTCCCCCTCTAGGTGGATTTTAGCATAGAATCGGAGAAGAGTCCACAAACAGGACATCTGAGCAATAGAAGCCCCAAGTAGGTTATTTGAATAATATAATCAAGGCATGTACTACTTTATCTTTTCTCTTCATCTTAGACTGTGGTTGTAATTAATATTGTCAATACTATGTGTGTGCGCAAGATGTGGTCAGTGGAACCGAACTTGCAATCCTTACCCTTTTTTTATTATTTTTACTATTTTCTATTGCTTACCTTGTTATTTATATTTGTTTATGTAATGATCATAAATACTTGTTTAAAGAATTTTAAAATTCTCACATTTTTCATAGCTAATTAATTTCTTAACCTATGTTTTATTAAAATTTCTGCTTAATCAACTTAATTAACCCGCCGCGTCACCTCCCGTATTGCGGGATGTGACAGAATGGTATCAGATCTCAAGGTTATGAACCTTGGGAATTGTGCACACATAGGTATGACAATGAAATACCACTGACAATCTAAATTTTGCTTTCAAAAATGAGAGAATGGCACTTGGACGTCGTTCAACAGCTGACACCGAGTTTGGAAATGATGAGAGCCATGTTTGTTGCATTCAGGCAAATGGTAGCAAGGGAAAGACCAGAGGATTCTGAGGCTAGTTGTCGGCATACTTACTTTAAGAAATTCCAGTGTGCATCTGTACTGACCTACGACGGGAATGGGGACACTCAAGTGGCTGAGTATTGGCTAGATTCGATCATGAAACACCTAGATACTCTTGGCGTGCCAGTGAAATATCGTATGGAATTTACAGCATATAAGTTCAAAGGTAGTGCTAATACCTGGTGGAAGCAAGCTAAACGCCTAAAGAATAATGGTAATATCAGTTGGGATAGGTTCAAGGAATTGTTCTGCGATCGATACTTACCACAAGGATACAGAGACCAGAAGGCGGCTGAATTCTATAGGTTGCAACAGGATGACATGACAGTTCGGGAGTATGAGGCAAAGTTTAATGAGCTGGCTAGGTTCATTCCATATGTAGTGGCATCGGAGCGTGAGAAGTGCATCAAATTTCAAGACGAGCTTAAGGCTCCTATTCGGCGACAGATAGTTGCCTTGAGACTCAAGAATTTTGGAGAGCTTGTGTTAGCAGCAATATCAGTGAAAAATAACTATGCGTAATACTATGAGAATCGAGCCAAGACGTCAAGAGGACCATAGAGGAGCGGTAGAAAGAGCACCAGCAGTTGACCAACTTTGGGAAAGAACAAACAAGGTAGCGTGAACAACGGTAGCAGCAGTTCATCTAGCAGCGAGCGCAGCAATCCCTACAGTTTTCACTACCATTATTGCCAACAACCAGGACGTATCAAGAGGAACTGCCCGATCATGAGTGCTCGCCTAGGACTTCAGGCCGGAGAAGGAGCCAGTCGTCAACCTCAGCCCTAGACCTTACCACCGTCTCAGCAGTTCCCTCAGCTTCAGTTCCATTAGTTCCCTCCCCAGCAACTACCTTAGTCAGCACAAGGACATCAGCCGCAGAACTTCCAGGGCAATGTCCCTAAGTACTGAGTGTCGAGAACAGCCAATGTGTAGTCGTCCCGATCGCAGCAGTATTGGCCAACTAACCCAGGATCTAGTAATGCCGGTTAAGGAAAAAGGAAACCTCCAATGCAGGTTCACACCATGACGACACGGAGTTTGAAAGCCTAGACCAACAATACGGTTGTTGATGGTATGATTCTAGTCTCCCAATCTCTAGCTCATGTTTTATTCAATACTAGTGCCACTCACTCTCTCATTTCAAGTTCTTTTGTACATGCCTTAAGATTAGAGATAGAAGAATTTGGTGACCCTTAGCTATAGCCTCACCTTTGGGACAGGTGTATGTAAATTGTGTATGTAAAGCTTGTAAAATAAAGATTGGGGATGAGATTTTGAAGAGTGATTTGATTGTAATCCCCATGAGTTCGTATGATGCAATCCTAGGAATGGACTGATTGTCTAGATATAGTGCAGTTGTAGACTATCAGCCTAAAAGAGTGACTTTAGTGTCTGATAAGGGTACGACGGTCATTTACCAGGGTGGTAGTGATCGAATGATGAGTAAGTGTCTTATGAAGATATGTCTCAGAGGATGAAAAAACCTAGCTTATTATGCCTTCCTCATGATCATAGAAGGAGAGCCCAGTACCTCAAGAAGAATTGTAGCAACTCTAATGGTGGATGAATTTGAAGATGTTTTCCTCGACGAACTACCAAGATTACCACCACATCAAGAAATCGAGTTTGGCATCAAGTTACTTCCAGGAACAGCTTCAATCTTAGCAACACCTTATCGAATGGTGCTGGCAGAAATGAAAGAATTAAGAAAGCAACTTCATGAGCTTGCTGATAAGGGATATATCCATAATAGTACATCATTATAGGGAGCACCGGTTTTATTTACTAAAAAGCATGATGAAACTCTCAGGTTGTGCATAGATTATTGGTAGCTAAATCGGGTCACTGTAAAGAACAAGTATCCTCTGTCCAGGATCGATAAATTATTTGATCAGTTGGGAGGTTTGCGGTATTTCTTAAAGATAGATTTGCGCTCGGGATACCATCAACTCAAGATTAAAGAAGAAGATATCCCCAAAACAGCTTTCAGGACCCAGTATGGACACTTTGAGTTGCTGGTGATGCCGTTTGGATTGACGAACGCTCTGGCAACCTTCATGGACTTAATGAACAGAATATTCAGGCCCTATTTGGATCAATTCATGATCGTGTTCATCGATGACATTTTGGTATACTTTAAGACTTGGGAGGAACATGAGCAACATCTCAAGATTGTGTTTCAGACTCTGCGGGAGCACCAGTTGTACGCTTAAAAAGAACAGTGTGGTTTTGGCTGACAAAAGTTAAGTTTCTGGGCCATGTTATCTCCGAGCATTGTATTTCAGTGGATCCGTCTAAGGTAGAAGCCATCAAAATACGACACGCCTATCGCTAAGACTCATCTTCACCATTGCTGCCATCAAAGTAGACCATTCTTACTATTCATTGCCTTACTAATTTTGAGCTTAAGGCCTATGCACCCACTCTTGCCATCTGTTTTCCTTCTAATCGAATGGAGAACCTCAAATGTATCAAGCACATCTTGTGATAGACCTATCAGGGCAAAAATTACTTTGTTGTGGTGAAACAACTAAGGGAAGTACCTCTTTCAGATGTAGGTAATCCTACCAAGAGGCTAGTATGTATGTTTTGATGAGCTCGCTGCAGTGGTGGGAGAAATACGAGAAACAGTCTATTGATATCGTTGCAGTTTATTCCACTTTTGAAAGACATAGATAATTGTAAAACATGACGGTCTAGCAGCATACTAGCACTACTTTTATCAAGACAGATTATTGTTTGATCGTCATCGGAGAGTCGCAACAAGCAAAGATCCAAGCTGTTTGATCATTGTTGGAGAGTCAGGCGGAGATTCGATCATCGCCGATTGTTGATCAAAGGAGGAGAGAAAGAGAGGAAAGAGGAAAGAGAGGAAAGAGGAGACGAGAAATAGAGAAAGAGAAGAGAGAGAATAGCAAAAGGAAAAAAATAAAAATAAAAAAGAGTTTTTTTTTTTTAAGGAGATCAAAATTTGTGGCATATATCTTTTTAAATTTTAAAATTTATAGCATATAAAATTAGATTGATTAAAAAATGGCATTAATTTTTTTTAAAAAAAAAGGCCCAAACCACCTGCGAGCACCTTAAGTGGTGTCAAGAGAATTTTCATAAATGTTATTCTTAATATTTATTTTTTATAAGAGCAACACATGCTCATTTATAGCGTAACTTAACATGTAATATGAATAATAGTATAAAATAAACTTTTCTAAATGTCGCATAAATAAACACAACTTATGTAGCACAACATGTACATTCGGTCAAACCCATGTGGGCCAAGGGGACAAAGTAGTTTTAGACGGGATGGCCTACAGACAAGAACAAGAGGCCTAACCGGCCCGACAACCAAGCAGCCAGGCCACAACATCTGAGGGCCCTAGCTAGCCCATCTCCCCCTTTTGCCAAGGAGAGCCTTGAAAGCAGGAAAGACAAGCTATTTTAACTACAGAGTTTTCCTTTTTATAATACAATATGACCTTTCACAATTCAACTGATGAAACCTTTCTTAGCCATACTAGACTAATTTAGCGGGCAAAAGATCCAGACTTTCATACTTCCCGGTTCCCACCAGTGCTAACCACCAAGAAAATTGCCCTAATGGACTCTACTTTTGCATAAGCTCATCCAGCCTTTCCCAAATTGACTACTCTCTTCGATTTGTTGTGTTAAAATCTTAAAAAAATTAATAATAATAATAATAATAATAATAATAATAATAATAATAATCATTTAACAAATTCTTTATAAACTAATTACAACATAATTAGTCTCCATATGTATTTTGTTACTTTACAAGACTACCACAATTTAGAGTTACCATTTACCAAAGGCTTAAACACAACTTTATAACTTTTCAATTTAAAAATAGAATTTAACAAACACTCAATTACTAATGCTTTGTTTCAGAGAGTGGTTCTAATTTAAACCGTAACAGTGTAAAACTATCACATGCTACAGTATAAAGCTCTCATAAGCTATAGTTTATAGTTTTAACTACATAGTTTCAATCACTCTTTCAAACACCTTATTTAATCTTACAGCTGCTTTTTTAATCCAACACAGCGGACAAAAGTTATTTCAAAAGCTGCAGCAATACCAAATTGACCTTGCTTTAAATTTCTTATCTTTTCTTTCAAGACTGAACAAAGTGTACATGCTAAGGTGCATTGTAATTGTCCGAAACCGTTGAGGTTGAACCCAAACAATCGGCCATCCTTCTCAAAATGGTGAACTTATTGGTGGAATTTTCAAGATAATTACTCAACCAAAAATATATGAACCATACATTAGTTAAGATTGTAGCAATTACATCGCCTTATGCATCTAATTAATGAATTACCCGGAGTAAGATACCAACCGCTACCTTCTAACCCGCAGCTACAGAAAACAATCCTTGGCTGCAAGTAATAAAGGATAATAACGAAAAAGTCGGGGATACTCTATGATACAAAAACATGTGTTTGACAGCCACTAGATCCATTCCTTTGGGTTGATGCAAGCATCCAATAATTTCCACTCTTCACTTCCCTCTTCTGGTTTCTGCAAACCAGAGAACACATAACCTCTCAATTCTGATGTCAAAAGGCTTATTGCTTACAAAACTACCACTTGAATTATCCGGAGAATCCAAAATACTTACATGATCGTATTCCCACCGAGCAGTTAGTGGAAGAGAAACAAGAATACTCTCTATTCTACCTCCTGTCTTTAGCCCAAATGTTGTACCACGATCATAGACCTTTAATTAAAAAGAAAACATAAAGGTTTCAGTCACTTTTTTTTTTTTTTTTTTTTTTTTTTTTGGCATACAAAAGAATGCAAATAACATCTTCAGAGCTCATTTCTTTACCAAATTGAATTCAACATAGCGTCCCCGCCGCAATTGCTGCCATGCCTTATGCCTGTCATTAAATGGTGTATCCTTTCTTTTCTCTATAATGGGGATATATGCCGGAATTACAGAATTTGCACATTCTGCAAGTTCAAAGTAGATTGTGAATGATGGTAATTTAGGCAAAGATAGAGAGAGTATTATTTAAAAGCACATAGGAATATGTCCAAATATTGTCAAGCAATTACCAGTTGCAAAGGAAAGAAGCATCTCCTGATCATAATCATTTAGATCATCAAAAAATATTCCACCAAGCCCACGCCTCTCACCCCGATGCTGTAAATAGAAATGAAAAAGAAATTGAAGGGCAAAATAAAATCGCAACAGTCAAAAAGTTCAGATTATAGTTCAGTAGAAACCCAGCTCCTTTGTGCAAATGAAACAATTCTTCAAAAAGGAAGAAATGTTCAGTGGAACTGCATCACTACTCATTCTTTTCTGCACATCGGTTATAACCTACAATTTTTGAAAGGATTAAGATAGTTAACATACTTTGATATAGAAATAATCATCACACCATTTCTTGAACCGTGGGTAGAATGTGGGATCAAATTTGTCACAAGCGCTTTTTTGAACCTGCAAAAGAAGCCAACGTTAGCATGCACCTTCTTAGAACAGTCTACTATCACCATAAGCCAACCACATCAACTCTCAAGTGTTACATAAATAATGCTTGATGAACAACAGCAATGCGATAGCAAATAATCTTTCAGGTTTTTGTTAAAAGCCTCGTGGTGTTCCCATTTTTTCCTTGCTATCTTGTGTTCTAACGAGCTAATTCTTTGTTATTATTTTTTTTTTTTCAAATTTAAGGAAACATTGTCTCTTTTGAGAACATACAGAATGGAAGTGCTTCACATCCTCCTCAAAGATATAAGCAGGAGTTAAATCAGTTCCACCTCCAAACCACCATTGCCTAGGTGCTCCGGCAGCATCTGCACAATACAACGTACCAAAAGATAGCTCAAGCTGTATTGGTTATGCATTGAGCATACATAAAACTAAGTTAAGAGACAGCACAAGTATTGAGCATAGGATAGAAAAAAAATACATATCCCCTTAATATTCACACGTGATGATACAAGATATCTCTTGGAAGAAAAAAAAAGTGTTTCTACTACATAGTATTTTATCTTGTTGTTGTTGATAACTCACAAAGCGACATGATCACCTGATCAGCCACTCCCACCTACAGTATCAGTTGCTTCTCCGTACTTGGAGATTCAACCCCATTATTTCAAAACCGTAGCACTCTCGTCAGTCATCATACAACAAATCTTCATCTGCTATGCTGCTACAGCATAGACAACGTATTTTCCATATCCTGTTACTCAGCATTGCAACTTCACATCCTTATATTTCCAATTTGACATGAGTTCAAAATGACCTTGATACTTGTTTTTTTATCTGAATTGTAGAATTATTCAAACCAAGGACATACAACACTTGAGTTTTCAACCAGCTAACCGACAAGCTAATATTTCCGTCAAGTTGAAGAATTGTTTCAGTGTTAGACACAAAACGGATTTCCCAGAACACTAAAATCAAATCTTCCCAAAATGGCGACTTCAAATCAGCCTCCCATTTCAAACGAGAAGACTCAAAATCGAGATATAATGCTAACAAAAGAGCAATTTCAAGGAATCAAATTGTCCTGAGTATGGCAGAAAGTGAAACAAATGAATACCTTGAGAGGCATCAGTCTCGAAATACCGGTAATTGAAATGCAATGTCGGCGCAAAGGGGTTCTTCGGATGCAAAACCTAAGGAAAAAACAAAAAAAAGCCAAAATTTGTGGAGATTTTCACAAATTACGCAACAATTTCGCAAAATTCAGACGACAATCGGAAACAGAGAGAAGTCACTAACGGAGCTAATGCCGGCGGCGAAGAAAGGAACGGGACCGGGCTTCTGATCGGCGGTGGCAGCCTTGGCAGCCCTATAAGCTTCAGGAGGCATGACGCCATAAACTACCGAGACGTTGACGCCGGCCTTCTCCCAAACGGCGCCGTCCTGCAAGACCCTGCTGATACCTCCGCCGCCTCCTGGCCTCGACCAGACGTCCTCCTTGAACACGGCGCCGCCGTCGGCCGCCTCAATGGCGCGGCAGACGCTGTCCTGCGCGTCCCTTATCATTTTCTCGAAGCGAGCCCTGACGGACGACGACGACGACTCATCCCGGAGGAACGTGTCGGGGCGCTCGGCCTCCGGCGTTTCCTTCTCGATCGACACAGCCGATTGGATCATCACGCGCCGCCGCCGGCGGTTGGAGAGTGGGACGACGCCCCTGGGACTTGCGGCGGGGAAAGTGTCCGTACGAGCGGCTTTTGAGGATGAAAATGCAGTAGCTTTCTTAGATGAAGAAGACGAAGAAGGGATTAGAGAGAAGGAAGAGGAAGCAGAGAGAGCAATTGTGGGTGGCATTTTCTTCTTCTGATTCTTCTTCTTCAGGGAATGTAAGTTTTTGTTTTGGGTTTCGGCTTGAACATGGAAATGGCAATCCCTGGACCCAATCCGATGTGGTCAGAGCAGTGTATATTTTGATAAGGCAAACAGTAACGTGATGATATCCTAAATCCGCAAAAGTATGAAAAGAGTCGAAAATATGTTTTATTATTGCAATTTGCAATTAAATGAGAATAAAACAGGGGACTGTCGTTTGAAAAGAGGATTCACTGATTTTTTACCAACTGGACTCGCCCATTGTATATGATGAGAAAGTTTCTAATCGAGGTGGTGGTTTGGGCGATATGTTTTTTTCTAGATTGCCGATCAAACTAAAAAAACACTATATTTCTAGACGGTTGGTTCATATTTATAAAATGAAACCAAACCAAGTTGCTTATAGGAGTGTTTGGGGGGATTAAAAACAAATTGATATATAACAAACATTATAAAATATTTAGAAGTTTACTCTTAAAGTTTTGATATAAATCTAAAATCAAATCAAAAAGTCATGATAACACAAATCAAAGTTCACCAACAACCAAAAAAAAAAGTCAAAAATACAACTAAATGACATAAGACAACACAATTGGCTTTTAAACTTGAATTAAAACTTTTTATTTGTGTCAATAAACCTCTCCTCTTACTAATATCCTTTATCGATGCTATGGCGAGTTGAGCTAGCGGCAGAGAGAGATACATGTCAATGACAGCGTGACAAGCAGGCCGACAGCAGTGCAGAAAGAAAACTTTGGTCACTAGATGAGGGGAGGCTAGAGTTTCATTCCATGGCTTAGTCCTAATTGTATAAGTTGGTTCTTTAATTAGAATTTTTTTATGCTAATGAGGAGTAATTAAGAGAAAGTGTAATTATAGAGTGTTGAAAGCTACATATTATATGTGCAAAACTTCTTTTAATGACCAATTAAAAATAACATAGTTAAAAATTATAAAAATTCTTATATAAAAAGTATTTTAAAAATAAATTATATAATATGATGGTTTAGTAGGCGGTTTGACGGACAGTTTGGACGGTTCAAGAATTTTAAACCACCAATCAAACTATCTAAAATATTTGTGTAAAAACCACTCAAATTGTCCAAATTTAAAACCTAAACTACCGATTTACTTTAGATTGGATGGTTGGGGTAGACTAGTGGATTTTTTTTTTAACACCTTTATGGCTCAAAGTTAGAACTTTGAGAGGGGTTTGTTATTATCATTCAAGTAGGAAAGCCAAAGGAAAAAAAGGACTTTTTGGTAAGACATGAAGGAGGAAAAATTTATATTGATAAGATTTCATCTTAAATCATCGCATTTTATTTTTAGATTTTGATTTCACCTTAGGGTTTAATAATATACTTGAATTTAATGTGATGTGATGGTTAAAATTGTCTCATCGGTAAGATATTAATGCCTTAACACAACACATAATTCTTCAAATAAAATTTTGGATTCTTGATAAAAATTCAAAAGAATTTTACTTTTTTTATTGCCAAAGGTCATTAAGATATTAATTGAATTAATTTATGTTTGAACTTTGGTTGTCTAATTATTAGATAAATTTTCTGCAAATCATACATAAAACTTTAGAACTATCACAGAGTTTTGAATGTTTTGTTTTGACTTCTCAAATTTTATCATTTCATAATTTTTTCTCTTCCCTCCAAAATGTTGAATTTGTGATAATTTTGAATTGGAAAAATTTGTAGTAAAGAATGCTAAAATTCTTCACCAGTAGAGATAATAGTAATAAGGACTATTGAATTAAAATTTTATGGTCCAAAATGGTATTCCTAATGCAATAGAAAATAAAAACTAAAGTACCTAATTATTTCTTTCATTCTTTCTTTAAGAAAAAAGTCCTCTAGCCTAACTTCTCATTTGATAGGTAGATTATTGGAAGAGAACTTTTAACAATCAATGATTATCGATATCTTAAACAAAGGTGATCTCTTTTGAAAATACAATGCAGATAGATGCAAAAAAAAAAAAAAAAAAAAAAGGGTTTGAAAAGTAAGCCTCAAAACTATGCTTTATCAGAATTTTGAAAACCATAAACACAAATGAAGCAAGCAAATGCAAAATCTCTATTTAAATTGCTCTCTTATATTTAAATTGCTCTCTGTCAATTTCGTCAATGTCTAATGATGTACAATTCATCCGTGAAACACAAAATGCAAAATCTCAAATTTCATCTATTAGGCCCAAACTCCTGGGCTATTTTTATTTGGGTTTGAAGAAGCATATAGATTTTTTTGAACATAAGATGTAGATATTTGGTTGATGAAAATAGATTAGAATCTTAGTATATTTCATGATGTTATTGTTGGAAAATTCAGTTAAGTAATGTAGTGAAATTTTTAAAATTTTTATCAAACACCCAAGAAGCTAACTCATGGTGTTATAAACAGTAAATTAATTATAATTTAACGTACAAGTTGGAGACTAGAAATAATATTATTGATTGAATAATTCTTCAAGAACAAATCTCTATTATCATATCTTTAATGCTATTTTTTTCTTTCAGAACATTGTGTGTGTAGGTACAACTTAGCAAACCTCCACCATAACTACACTCCTTCCAACTACTATAGTGTTTGAGAACTAAGATTACTCAAGATGAAATAATCCAAGCTCTCCTCTCTAATTTCCACTTAGGCAGTCATAGAAAAAATGAAGACCCCATGTTTTTATTTATAAAAGTAGTAGAAAAAGTCAAAAGTCTATCAAAATTAGAAGATAAATTTTCTCTCCTCGTCTTTCTCTCCTCATCCTATATGTGGCGCCACCCATAAGGAGATTTATCTTCAAAATTCAACCAATCACATTGTAGGGATTTGTGATTATTTGCATCATCTAAAATAACTCCAATTCAAACAATTTGGTTTAAATTAAAATTCAATTATCCATAATAATTATCTGATTTAAATAATTATTAATAATTATGCTTTATCCAAAATTCAAATTCAACTAGGATTTAAATTGATAATTCAAATATAAATTTAGAAAATTATACCAAATATCACAATTTAATTTAAGGGTGTTTAGAAGGGTGGTGGGAACCATTAGTTAGAATCACTTTTAATGTAGCATATGAGAGCTTTATACTGTAGTAATTTTTTATTGTTACCGTAACATGTGAGAGATGTACGCTATTTATAACTGAAAAAGTGGTAGGAATCATGGTTCCCATCACCCTTTCAAACACCCGGTTAATGTAAGCAAATGGCACATATTTAAAAATATTAAAGTAAACATCATTTTTAGAATCTTGTACTTTTTAAAACATTTGAACTTTCTGTTGGAAAAATAATACGCAGCGAAATTTTAAAAATTTTAAATCAGAGTATTTTCCAAAACACAAGTTTGACATGCTATATGTATAAATTAACCTGATCTTACTAACCTTGTATTCGCTGAAAAGCTCCCGAAATCTGTGTAGAGAAATAACGTTCCAGAAGAGCCTCAACCAACTGGTCTTCTTTGCTATTCTCTATCCACGATCGAAGTGAGTGTGGCTCACAAGTACAGCTCTTCCTCAAGGTGACTCTCCTTCCAATCAATTGAGAGAAGCCAAAGCTAGTGTTTGTGATTTGTGAACAAGAGCTCTCAGGGAGTTTCAGATTCTCACCAATAGAATATCACTCTTAATCTCTTAATCGATCTGAATAACTCATGAGACTCACTCCCTATTTATAGAGGTTGTGAAACACCCGTTATTTTAACGGGTATGATTTTTTGTAAAATCATAAGAATAAAATATCACTTTAGCATTTTTACTAAGTCTCCGTAGTAAATATTTTAAATCTACCTATCACTTATTTCTACCAACCTGGTCCCGCTACATTAATACTCAATTAAATAGCATCCTTATCATTTGGAGACATAGAATTAATTCACCTCAACTACCAGGAGACATCGATATGTTTTCTCAACTACCTTTTTAATGCCTCCTTCATCTTCTTCTACAACA
>CAMOHE010043678.1:0-10680 GCA_946598075.1 Artocarpus hirsutus | reverse complement strand
AGTTTGGTTCCATCTTTTCTTTTTTGGCTCTCTGAAAGTTATTGATGACTAAAGATTGCTTCTTTAGGAGAAATTGGTGTTTTGCCGCTTCTGGGTATATTAAGAAACAGGGGACTTGAGTTTTAGAGATTTAATTCTTTTGGTTTTAGTCATATTAAGTTGAGGTCTATAATTTTGAACAATTTATATGATTAAATGGTATTCTCGTTATTAGTGATTGCTAAGCCATTGATGGTGTCTGTTTTGGAATCTCAGCATCATTGCCGGAGATGTGGGGGTTTGTTCTGCAACAGCTGCACCCAACAAAGGATGGTTCTACGCGGACAAGGCGAATCGCCCGTACGGATTTGCGAACCTTGTAAGAAGCTTGAGGAGGCAGCACGTTTCGAATTGCGCTATGGACACAGGAACAAAGCCGGGAGAGGTACTGTTTTTGATGATTTCAGATTTTCGGTCATATTGTTTCACTAAACCCTTGTAAAACCCTGCCTTTTCAATCCCCCCATGCATTGGTTCTAGTTTGAGCTGTTGATATGAACCCATATTTGCTCCAGTTGCATTGTTAAATAACAAGGGAATAAAGTACTTGCTATACGAGTGATTTCTTTTAGTCATTCTGAGTGCTCTTGTCCAGGGAGTTCGAAATCAACATTGAAGTCTGAGGATGAAATATTAAACGAGATCTTAGGTGATGATAGAAAGGAAGCTTCTGCATCAGGAGTGGGGTCAAGCAGGAGAACAGTTTCCAACATTCAGAGCACATCAGGTTTAAATGCTCAAGAAGTTGTTGTGCCGTCTGGGGAAAGCAGAGTGCATAAAAGTCCTGCCACTGATGATCAGGTTAATCATTTAACGGGCGAGAAGGGAACTGCTAGTCCTGAGGATTTGCGACAGAAAGCTTTGGAAGAAAAAAAGAAGTACAAAGTACTAAAAGGGGAAGGAAAATCTGATGAAGCCTTAAGGGCATTTAAGAGAGGGAAGGAGCTTGAAAGGCAGGCTGATGCATTGGAGATATCTTTAAGAAAAAGTCGTAGAAAAGCTTTACTTTCTTCAAGTGTGGATGAGGTCCGGACTAAAGATGTTTCTGGAGAATCTAGAAGTAGAAGTAAGGTTGCTCGTTTAGAGAGTAAAGAGAAAGATGACCTTGCGGCTGAGCTAAGAGAACTTGGGTGGTCTGATATGGATTTGCGTAATGAAGACAAAAAGGGGGCAAATATGACTCTGGAAGGTGAACTCTCTTCTCTTCTTGCTGAAGTCTCAGATAGGCCTAAACAAGGTAAGGGTGCTAATGCTATTGACAAAACTGAAGTTGTTGCTCTTAAAAAGAGAGCCCTTGCACTGAAGCGTGAAGGAAAGATGACAGAAGCCAAGGAAGAACTAAAGAGAGCGAAAGTTTTGGAAAAGCAACTTGAAGAGCAAGAACTTCTGGCTGAGGCTGAAGATAGCGATGATGAACTTTCGGAATTGATCCTCAGTATGGATAGTGATAAAAAAGAATTGTCTTCTAATCTATATGAGCAAGAGCATGATTTTGATTTTGGCAGTCTTCTAGGTGTTGTTGGTGATAATATTATTGATGGTAATTTTGATGTGACGGATGACGATATAAAGGATCCTGAGTTAGCTTCTGCTTTGAAATCATTAGGATGGACTGAAGATTCTGATAACCCTGAAAGCACTGTTCCCCAGATTGTTTCGGTTGACAAGGAATCACTGTCAAAAGAAATCCTATCCTTGAAAAGAGAGGCTGTTAATCAGAAGAGGGCAGGCAATGTTTCAGAGGCTATGGCTCTGCTAAAGAAGGCAAAACTACTGGAAAGGGACCTTGAAGGCTTTGAGTCTCTTGAGGGAAAAGTTGCAATAGATTCCAATAGTGCTCAGAAGGATTTGACTTCTCAAGTTGCTAGTAAATCATCAAAATCATCTATGGTCAGTGATGAAGATGTAAATGCAACAAAAGACGCAGACTCCTTTCCACCAAGGAGTAAACTGATGATTCAGAAGGAGCTTCTGGGTTTGAAAAAGAAGGCTCTTGCCTTGAAAAGGGAAGGGCGATTTGATGAGGCGGAAGACGAATTAAAGAAAGGCAAGATTCTTGAGCATCAGCTTGAAGAGATGGACAGGGCTGTGACTGTGAAGGCTGAGCCTGTGGCTGCGCACAGTAAGGTCCCAAAGAAGAGATATGAGCGCCTGGATTTCTCTAACAAAATGCCTATTGAAGATGAGGGGGGAGATGACGTAACTGATCAAGATATGCACGACCCGACATATCTTTCCCTTCTTAAGGATTTAGGCTGGAAAGACGAACAGAATGACCAGGGTAACTCTTCACTTGAATCTCATAAAAGAAATGTTGATCTTCCGGAGCAGATTAGTGAAGGCACTGTACCTCAAGCTGCACCTGTTGTCCCTGTTGGGCGATCAAGAAGTAAAGCTGAAATGCAGAAAGAGCTCTTGGGTTTGAAAAGGAAAGCCCTCGCCCTGAGGCGCCAAGGAGAGGGTGAGGAGGCGGAAGAAGTGCTGAGGTTGGCAAAAGATTTAGAGGCCCAAATGGCGGAGATGGAACAACCAAAAAAAGAAGCTCAGTTTGACCTAAGCGCACACAAACAAAATGTCAAAAAGTCTCTTGAAAGTGCACGTGAGGAAGTTGATGCAGGGGTTATCACAGAAAAGGATATGCGTGACCCCAAAATGCTATTAATGTTGAAGAATTTGGGGTGGAATGAAGAGGAACAAGAAACTGCAATCATGCATGAAAAAGAAAAAGAAAATGCTGCTAATTCTGTACATTTGGATAACACGTCTCTTATTCGACCTTCTCCTCCAATTGTTGTTCCTGCGAAAAGAAGTAAAGGTGAAATCCAAAGAGAACTCCTAAATTTGAAAAGAAAGGCCCTTGCCCTAAGAAGGAAAGGAGAAACTGAAGAGGCTGAGGAACTGCTGAAGATGGCCAAGGTTCTAGAGGGTCAAATGGAAGAACTAGAAGCCCCAAAACTGGTACATCTGCGTGAAACTTTCAAAGATGAGAAGCCTGATAGTTTCCTCATTAACCAAGAAAAACATGAAAATTTAAGTGTTGTTGCTGATGCGGGTATAAGTGGAGGAATGTCCCAAGAAACATCAGATATCACTATGAATCTTGTTGAATTTTCAAGTGATATAAGTGACACAGCACGTCAAGCATCGAGGAGCTCTGATCTTTTAATACCATTTAACTCACACCTAATCGAAGGAGACCAGATGATAGAATGCACTAGTATCCCTCCTCCTGGTGGCTCAGTAAACTTGGTAGATTTGTTGACAGGAAATGACTGGAGAGGTTCTCAAATGTCCGCTAAAAAACAAGAAGACATGGTTCTTGATGATGAGAAGCCTCATGTTCATGCATCAGATTCTAGTGAGGAACCTTCTTCTATGTCAAGGAAAGATGATTTTAAAACTGAAACACGAGAAAATATTGCACTTGGTGATCAGAAGCAATATGTTTATGAGGCAAATTCTGCCAAGGAGATTGTTTCTCAAAGCAATGAAAGTGCTCTTAAGCAAGACATTTTGGCTCGTAAAAGGAAGGCAGTTGCTCTAAAGAGAGAAGGGAAACTGGCAGAAGCTCGAGAAGAACTTCGGCAAGCAAAGTTGTTGGAGAGGCATCTTGAGAAAGACGATGACAAATCCAAAACTAGTCCAGCTAAGGAGCCAGTTTCCACGTCCAATGTTTCTTCTCCTGATCAAAAGGAGCGTGGTTCATCAAATACTCTGCCAAAGCCAATTTCCAGCCGTGACCGCTTCAAGTTGCAACAGGAGTCCCTTGCTCACAAGCGTCAGGCTCTGAAGCTGCGAAGAGAGGGTAGGTCTGAAGAAGCGGAAGCTGAGTTCGAATTGGCCAAGGCACTTGAGACCCAATTGGAGGAGTTGTCTGCTCAAGATTCTGCTGGAGCAGAGCGAGAAAATGATGTTGGTGTCGAGGATTTCCTTGATCCTCATCTTCTGTCTGCCTTAAAAGCAGTTGGCATAGAAGATGCTTACTTGGCATCGCATGTTCCTAATAAACCACAATCTTCAAAGCCTAATGTTGTTAAGATTGAAAGTCCTGACCAAGAGAGAATTAAACTGGAAGAACAGATAAAGGCAGAGAAGGTAAAGGCACTAAACTTGAAACGCTCAGGAAAGCAAGCTGAGGCCTTGGATGCCTTTAGAAAGGCCAAACTACTTGAAAAGAAGCTGAATTTCTTGTCCTGAATTTCTTAGCTTTGAGTTCAAGAGCTGAGGTTATCACCTTTTTAACTGGCAAAACTCCCCACTATAAAGCCAGGTTGACTCCATACATGAATATGAAAGACAGACATGTCGAAGAAGAAAGTCTGGGGCAAGCAACATGATGCTCGAGGACGTCCATGGTGGCTCCATTTCTTTCGATCTCCCTCGCCCTTCTGCTCCTCTTGTGTAAGTCCCTTTAAACCCATATACCCAATTCTACACCCAATTTTGTTGCTTGACATTACTTTTTTCATCCTACTGTTGAAGATGTGGTGCAACTTAAGTTACATTAACATTCAAAATTAGTCTGCTGTCCTATTAGTCTGATGTCCTTTCCTTACCATCAATTTTATATTTTTTCCCTATTTTTAATTCCCTGTTAGACCCACATTTTCTTTTCCACCACAAGGCTGAAGGCCACTTTGTTATCTGATTCCACAATATCTGTTACATCTTTGTATTATGTGGAGCAAAAATATTGAGCCGGTTTTTTATAATGATTCTCAATTTGTTTGTACCCACAAATTTCTGTAGTATTTGTCATTCAATATTTTACTTGTACTATGATGAATTCCTGAAAGAATCGTTCTCTTGTTCGACCATGTAAAGGGCCGCTTTATTGTTACTTATATTCCACGATGTCTCGGATTGATGCAGGAATTTACTGCAAAGCTGTCTTCCAAATCCACGTAGAGTCATTGAGTGCAAAGGTTTTGTACATCTTCTTCTGAACTGGTCCATTTCCTTCAGCTGCCACTGCTAGAGAACAAAGTAAAGACCATGTCATTGTTCAAAGATAAATGTAAAGACTAAACCGGCTTTCTAAATTAGAGTTGGTGGTGGGATTGGTCATGCCCAATATGGTCATGTTCGGTGTAGTTTTACGTGTAATAAAACTATTCCATGCTACATCCTGGCTTTCATGCTTTGATGGGTCTCCGAGATCCCTTTGATTTATGTTGTGTTGAAGGGATATCTATATGATTTGATATGATTTGTTCTATTGCGTAAAGCCGTGGTAGCAATTACAAGAACGTCATAAATTCTAAACTATGATTGATTTATACCAAGAGAAAAAAATATTTGTAGAAATTACTACAGTTATATTATACAATATATTTAAAATACCAAATATACCCTTAAGTTTTATTGTTCATATCAATTAAGCTTTCTAGTTTTTTTGTTTTGTTGAAATACTTATTGATCAAGAGGGTATCTTTATCTAACAAAGTAATTTTGTTTCAACGGGGTGTGGCAAAGTTCAATCTACTAGTGTTTTTTGTGGCATCTTACCTAAATATCTTAAAGTTTTATTAGCATTTTCTATTCTATAAACATAATTTCAAGCAACCCTAGTTATTATACATCACCTCGAAGAGCTTCACTCTCAGTGCCATTGCTTCACATTTTGCGGATTCTGCCGTTCTATCATCCACCTGATGGTCTAATCGAGCTAGTCTTAAATCCCTACCCTTCACAAATTCATCAAGCATTTTCTTCTCAAATCCAGCCACAGACAAACTTCAAATGCAAAACAAACATCAGTTGCATCATCATCCTCTTGTTTTTTATTGTTGCGCAATTCTTATTATCCTTGGTATTACGGTTTAGTCTTTTCAAACTGTATTGTATGCGGATAAAAAAGTCACACTCAAATCTCTAAGATCACCCTAGCTGGTTATGCACCCTTCAAATTCCTCCCAACCCAATCCCCAATCCCACCCCTTAATTAATAATCATGGTGTCCACATCAAGTCCCAAGACCTCCATAAAACACTTAAAAACTAAACATTTTGTGTAGCATTTTATGTAAAAATTTAAGTTACTATGTCATCGCTGTCAGCTTCGGTCGGTTTTCAACTAGAGTAACTAGTCATAATACTAAAAGTAATCTAGTATTTGAAGAACAATATCATAATCCTTATTTAGTCCAAATTTAATATATTAAAGAAGATTAAAATCTTTTTATGAGAACAATAATGTATGAGTTAAATAATCTACTAAAAAGTCATTTGAATTCAAAAGTTTTAACTTTTGTTCTTGTATTAATATATGAATATATATATACATATATATATATTATATACATTAATGAATCTTTGAAAAAGGTTTTATATACTAATAAACCCTACCGACCGACTGACCAAAAAATGCCCTTTTGTTAAACGACTGCTTACTTTTTATAGCGGTTGGTTTTCGACCAACTTGGTTTCTTTTTGTCTTTGAATCAATTTTCTTGATTTTTGTCGGTTTTGGTTTTCTTTTTGTTTGACATGCCTATTGCAAACAGAAAAACAAAAAGAGGTAAAAATGAGTAAACTGCAACTCCATAATCACTTGTAATTTAGCAAAAAAAAAAAAAAAAAAGCTATGAAAAAAGGAGGGAAATTTTTTTTTTACTTGTATTTTAAGAAAATATCATAATAGCACCCTATTGTTTTAAAAAAAAATACCCTATAGTTTTAGAAGATATTATTTTGGTACCCTAAGTTTGTGTTTTGTGACATACAATTTTCAACTAATCTTCTTATTAATAAACTTCAAATTCCTAAAAAAAAACCCCTATTATTTAATGGAAACTATAAAAGTAAATAAATACAAATAATACCAAAAAAATAATGAGTCTACATATATATTCTACAAAATTAATTTAAAATACATTAATAAAAAATAAAAAGAAAATTTTACGTCAAAAATACAAACTCAAACGCACTAAAACTATATTTTTGAAGATATTTTATAAATAATAGAACACCAACGTGATTTTTTTTTTCAGGTACCAAAATCATAATAAAAAAAAAAAAAAAAACCCGACTAGTCGCCTAGTCGTACGGCAGGTCCAAACGAAACGGCGTCACCTTTAAACGACATGCTGTTGGCTCATTGTTTACTGTCGTAACTGACAGTTAAGCAACACCACACGGAGAAGAGTCTCTCGCTCTCTCTTCCATGGCGGCCTCACACGCAGCTCCGTCGTGCACTCCTAATTCACGACTCCATCCTCCATTGCTTCCCTCACTCAGGCTACAACGACAACGACGTCCTATCCTCTTCTCTCCCTCTCTCTCTTCCTATTTCAGCGCCAAACGCCTTCGCAGCCATGCCTTCCGAGTTCGTGCTTCTGCCAGCGCCGTCGCCGACTCCAGTAACGGCGCCATCCTCGCTCGGGAGAAGAATATCGATGTCACTCCCTATGGGAGGCAGTTCTTCCCTCTAGCTGCTGTTGTCGGTCAGGTACTTCTCTCTCCAGAAAAATGCTACTTAGGTTTGGCGACATTTGACTGTAACGAAGCGAGTGTTGATTATGTGAATTTCTTGAAATTCTTTTTTTTTTTCTAACCTTTTTTAACGAAATGTGTAGATGGCTTAATTGTGCATTTCTCTGCAAATGCCGTGGTGTATTGCTAGTGCTCTGTTGGAGTACATCGGAGAAAAATGAATGAGAGAGTAAAAAATTAGCGGAATTTGAAAACTTGGGAAGAATTTATTTTTAATATATGCAGGCATGAATAGAAGATTTAATAACATCGGATGAAGCAAGAGATAGAACGCAGTGATTATTAAAGACATGTCTTTTACGCAGATAATTGGAAAATATTCTAAAACAATTCTGGACACACACACACTACATTTTTCTTTTTAAATGAATTTTCTTTTCCCTTTTGTAAGGCTTTTAGCTGTCACTTGTCGGTGTATACATTTTGTGCATATCATATTACATGATTATTATGCAACTTCAATGATTCCCATTTTGAATACATTTTGATTGTAAGTGTTTTTTTTTAGTGTCAATTAATCACTTAAATGTGCACACTTAAATGTTCTTTGTAAAAACATTCCCTTTTCATGGGATGCTATAAAAACTGCTCTTTTGCTTGGGGCCATAGACCGTGAAATTGGAGGGATTGCCATCTCTGGAAGACGAGGCACAGCCAAAACTGTTATGGCACGTGGACTACATGCGATTTTGCCGCCTATTGAAGTAGTTGTTGGCTCCATGTCAAATGCAGATCCCGCTTGCCCAGAAGAGAAAGGATACTGTCTAGTTAGAAGTTCATTTAGCTAAAACAGTTGTATGCAATGGATAGGGTGTGATAATTATCTTTCTTAAAGTACTTATGGCTTCATTGTAATTTTCAAGGTGGGAAGATGGTCTAGCTGAGCGCCTGGAATATGATTCTGATGGAAACATTGAGACTCAAGTTGTCAGGTCTCCTTTTGTACAGGTATTTATTTATTTATTATGAGTGAGGCCTTGTTTTCTTGGTCATTTTTTATTTGTTTAGCCTGCTTTGCCCATTTCTAGATCCCACTTGGAGTTACAGAGGACAGACTTCTTGGATCTGTTGATGTTGAGGAGTCCGTGAAAACAGGGACAACTGTTTTCCAGCCAGGCCTTCCGGCTGAAGCTCATAGAGGCGTTCTATATGTTGATGAAATCAATCCATTGGACGAGAGTATTAGTAATTTGCTTCTTGTTAACTGAAGGAGTTAATACTGTGGAAAGAGAGGGAATCAGCTTTAGACACCCATGAAGCCACTCTTGATAGCTACTTATAATCCAGAAGAGGGAGCTGTCCGTGAACAGTTACTAGATCGGATTGCAATCAATTTGAGGTACACACATTATATTTAGCCTAAAAGGAACATATTCCTTCCTTTTTTATCTACTTTTGCTTTCTACTAAAGACACAGTTCTTCTGCAGTGCAGATCTTCCAATGAGTTTTGACGACCGTGTTGTGGCTGTTGCAATTGCTACACAGTTTCAGGAATTTAGTAATAAGGTTTATAAGATGGTAGAGGAAAAAACGGAATTTGCAAAAACTCAGGTGGTCATAATATAAGAAAGTGATTTGCTTGCATGAAAGATATTTTAAGTAGAGAGGAGAGTTTTACTCAAATCCAAACCTAGTAAAAAAAATGAAGATCAAGAAGAGCATTTTTTAGGCAACTAGAGTACTAGGTTACTAACTTACTTCCAGCTTTTAATGATTTGATAAGTAATCATTTGTGTTCATGTTATATTATGTCACAAGCAATATGGTTTCTTCATTGAGTTCTAAGTCCTATTATATTGGTCAATCTCTCCATGTTTGTTCTTATTGAACTTTATCAAGCTGCAAGATAAAGTTTGTCCAAATTAATAATGATGATTTGAATATGTTTTCACATCGCAGATCATTTTGGCGAGGGAGTATTTGAAAGACGTAACAATCAGCGGAGAACAATTAAAATACCTGGTTATGGAAGCTCTTTGTGGTGGCTGCCAGGTTCTTACTTCTACCCTCTTTCTTAATTTAGTACAACTTTTCATAGGCCTCCTTTTTCAAAGAAGATATAGTTTGACTTTTTTAAACAGGCCTCCATTCATTCTTTCCCGGTTTAATTTGCCACTAAAGTTGAATATTTACTCTCAAAACTTGGTATCAGCTGCACAAACAATACATATATTTTAGTTTGTTCTTCATCTAGCTTATTTAGGGAACATAGAGTCATTGGTCAGGTTTGTTTTGGGAGACTGAATCTCAGTGCTGACTGTAGCAGTAGTTGATGGTAGTACTCATGAGATAGATTACTCTTAGAATCTCACTGCTAGGCCATTGAATATTACAACTTATGTAGATTTTTAGGAAGGGACTTGAATCTAACTACAAGCTTCCAATAAGTCACACGCTCATACATGACTGAATTGCTATCGTCCTTCCCATCTGTATTTAAGCCATTGTCATCTTTGTGTTATATCCTTTCAGGCGTGGATGCCCTTTTCCTTAATATTATGGTGCTTTTAAGGTATAAATGAATCTTTCCAAGTGTATTCTAGCAAAATAATAAAACTGCTAATCAACTTATGTTAACTGAACAGTTTACTCTAACATTCTAGCCGTCATTTCAAACATGTTCTGCCCCTATTATGTTCTTGAAGTTTATAACTATAATACATCTATTGCAACCTGCAGGGACACAGAGCTGAGCTACATGCTGCCCGTGTTGCAAAATGCTTAGCTGTTCTAGAAGGACGTGAAAAAGTTGGTGTTGACGACCTGAACCAAGCTGTTAAGTATTCTTCTCAAAGATTTTTCACAGGATTTCCTTTCGTATATGCACTTTTCATTTTATTATGCTCCAAAAAGTATATTCTATGTTGTTTAACCATGAAGAGTGGTAATCTGTTCCATTTTATTACTACATAAATATTTTATCCACACAATTAAATCCGTTATCATTTGTGGTAAATAAAATCACTCTGTGTGTTGTCGAATTATACTGTCATTATCTGCTTCATTATACTTTAATGTGAGCTTGCAAATTTTTGTTCTGACATATTGCACACTACAGGTAGAACTTGTCATTCTTCGACGTTCAATCATGAATGAAAGCCCACCAGACCAGCAAAATCAGCAGCCTCCACCACCACCTCCTCCACA
>CAMOHE010043676.1:0-14781 GCA_946598075.1 Artocarpus hirsutus | reverse complement strand
AGAATGAGAGAGAAAAATCGAGAGAGAGAGAGAATTAGAGAGATAGAGAATTTTGTTATGGTAAACAAAATGAAATTTAAAAAAAATAAGGAAAAACTTATCCTCTTAATACAAATCAGAATTTTCTAATTAATTGTAAGGCATAATTCATGTGATAGGATAGAATTGAGAGAGAAAAAGTCAAAACTTCTAAGAACGGTTCGAGTTGCCATATATCGCCTTTGTAAAACGGGAAAATTTTATCCATTAATTCAAATAAATCAAAAGTCAATTGCTTCATTTAAACAAATCATCCCATAATTATGTTAATTATCCAGAATAAATTATCCTTATCACAAATTCAACCTTATCATAATTTTGTGAAATTTCTACTGACTGCTTGTCAGCTGTCATCGGCCTGCCGATCACTGAAGTCCGGCCTACCGATGATATACCATCGGCTTGCCGTTCTGAGGAAAACATTTCGGCCTGCCGAACTGAATGGTCTGGCCTGCTGATCTGTCCTTAAATACAAAAATCATTCATAACATTTAATTATCAATAAAAATATAATTAAACATATAACATTAATGACATGAACATTTGAGCACATCAATTTCACGCGAGCGTCACCTGTCATAACACTTAGAATAAAATGGTTAGCACCATCTATCATATATCATAACACTTAATATAACATTTAATGTCGTTATCTATCATAACATAATCCGTTACATGAATTTAGGCGGGCGTTACATAATGATGTGATGATATTTTTTGTTTTGATTCAATTATATAAAATATGATACGATGAAATTGATATGAATTTTAGTTTATGTGCTATAGTTTATGATTTTTTTATTTTTACCATATATATGAATATATATAAAAGTTAAATTATATATATACCACTATATATATGATACATAAATTAATTATTAATATGGCTATATGTGTGTGTATATATATACACAACTATACTTTATACATGAAACATTAAATATGTGTATATATATAGCCTTGGGCCTTTAGGCCTACAGCAAGGCTCTTGCCAAATGAGGAAAAAAGTGAAAAAAAAAAGAGAAAAAGAGGGATTACACGTTGGAAAATTAAAAAAAAAAAGATTTCTTAGGGTTTTATAAGCAGTCCACACATAAAGTCTATGTAAAGACCTCTTATTAGTAAATTTAGACTCACACTTTATTCCTCTCTCATCAATTGGCTTTACGCTTGGGTTTCTTTGACTTTATCAAGATTTCTAATCTCCCTAATTGCATTCATCTTGGTAAGTGTATTAATCATTTAACATATTTGTTTGATGTTTTGGTTTATTATGTTAGTATTAGAATTATTATTATCATCATGGGGATTCTTTTATTATATGTATCTCATGTCAATTGGTCATTGCAAAGTGTTAATAATTTGGTTGTTTTGATTAACCTCTCATTAAACCAAAGATTGGAGATATCATAGATTTTTATATTTTTGATTTGTAAATCTTTATGGATATATTTTATTATCAATTTTTATCATGTTAATTAAATGTTTACAATTTTATTTGAGGTTTTATTAGGTTGTAGATTGGTATTGAATTGTTTGATGCCTCATGCCTACTTTCCATAAAAACACCTGGTAGCTGTCATCTTCTAATGATTTCTAATTCTCTATTATTTAGTTTGTATTTTTCTTCTATTTTTCCATATGGACATATTAAGCATTTATTTGTTTTTTGAATTGCTTGAATCGGAGTTTTTATTAAATAGTTATGATTTTTCGAAATTGACCCAAAAAGCTATGCAGTTTTACACAGATTTAAAATTTAGATTAAACTTTGAGGAGTTTTTCATCATGAAAATTATTGTCAAAATATATGTATGATATATCAAACTCTTCATTTTTTAGTCTAGTTTCTAATGCCACTAGTTTTGATTAATTTGGAACTAAGATGAAATTATTATGAATTTTTAAGTGAGTAAAGGTTATTCTGTCTACTTTTCAGAATTATGCGCCAGGTTCATAAATTGTGATTTTGTGCTTCTTGATGTTATTACATGACAAGGAGATGTTCAATGATAGCATGAGATCTTTATTTGTTGCTAATTGTGTTATTAATGATTTATAGTCAATATGAATGGTTGGCATGAACTTTTTAAAGAAGCAAGCACACTGAAGACCCGAGTCATCGTGTCACCTACCATTTATGGTTGAGTAAGTCTAGTGGACAAGTTAGTATATCTCTCACCTGTAATATGATTGTTCAAAATTAAAACTATTAATGTTGATGATATATTATTTAAGACGTTTTAAGATGAGGATTTTCATTAATGAAGAAATTGTTGGAAAACGATGAAAGAAAAATTTATTTTTACCTCACTATTTTATTTGATGGATATCATTTTTATGAAAACCTATATAAATGTATCATCTATATTATTATTTTGATGTTTTAAAAAGGGAACTGTACGCTTGACGGATTGATGGTGATAATAGGGTCCAATGAGCGAACCGGCCGGTAAGCGATCGCTTCATCTTTTCATAGTTGGTTTGGGGGTTGCTTCCTCACTCTTTCTATGACTAGTACGCTATAATGGTACAACACCAGGGCCCTATTATCGATGGATATTTTGAAGTATTACTATATATATTATTTAAAAAATATTTATTTAATGAAGAATTTATCTTATTGAACATTGTTAATTGAAGAAAATATTTTGTGAGAGTTACTGTATACTTACTAGATGTTTCTCATATTACAGATAGGAATAGAAGTTAGGTATGAGGATGGAGGAACTCAGTACGGGTGTGTGCATATTAGCGGAAACGAAATATCGGAACGATACATCCTGAATTAATGATGATTTAAACTTTTATTTAATTATTTATAATTCTGTAGAGTTTGGTTTTTTATTTGTTTAATGGGATTCCTCAAGTTAAAGATGTTTGTTAAGTTTAAGTTTAAGGTTTTTTTTTTTTTTTTTTTTTTTTTTTGTAGCCTTGCAACTTCATTTTTTTAGATGAATCCTGAATTAATGATGATTTAAACTTTTATTTAATTATTTATAATTCTGTAGAGTTTGGTTTTTTATTTGTTTTATGGGATTCCTCAAGTTAAAGATGTTTGTTAAGTTTAAGTTTAAGGTTTTTTTTTTTTTTTTTTTTTTTTTTTTTTTTTTTGTAGCCATGCAACTTCGTTTTTTTATATGAAGTTATTTGATTTAATTAAAAAATCATGTTAAAAAAATCAAGCTACTTTCATATTATTTTGTCTTTCTAAATTCAACAAGATTGTATTTTATCAATAAATGTTATGAGAAGATAATTATGACATCTCGTATGGACGTTACAACTCAACATATATGTATATCGTTTATTACCTAAACAATTTCATCCCACCATCAAACAAACTAAAAAAACATAAAAATCAATAGGTCTGTCTTGAGCATTTTAAGCTGGTCTTCTAACTCCAGTTACCTGCTTGTAAGGATCTTTCGTCTTCTGCACCTCTAAAGCACTAAATACACCATATCCATTGCTATCTCCATCTTCCTCATCACTAGCTTGGTCAAGTGCCACCAACTCATCCTTGTACTTTATACTCTCCATCCTTGTCTGTGTCACTTTGTGCTTGGGTTCGCACCCTTTCAAAAGCCCAACAACCTCCTTCATATTGGGCCTCTGCTCCGGGTCACTTTGCACGCAGAGGGCCGCAACGTTGATGGCCTGTTTGAGTTGGGCCTCATCGAAGTTTCCTCTCAGTTTTGGGTCAACAAGGTCCCTAAACCTCCCTTTGCTTATGAGTGGCTCAGCCCATTCGGTTATGGTTTTCTTGACTCCACCAGGGAGTTTCTCAATGGGCTTTCTTCCTGTTACAAGTTCCAAGAGGAGAATTCCATAGCTATAGACGTCACAACTTTGGGACACTTTTCCCCACATGGCATATTCCGGGGCTAGGTAACCCAAAGTGCCCTTAACACGGGTAGTCATGTGGCTTACCCCTTCTGGGATCAGTTTTGCAAACCCAAAATCAGCAACAAGGGGCTCGAAGTCTGAATCCAATAGCACATTACTTGCCTTGATGTCTCTGTGGATTATGTGGGGTGTAACCTCGTGGTGCAAATACCTAAAAACATAAGAGAAAAAAATAAAAAAAAAAGTTCTTGTGTTAGAACTTGGAATGACCAATTATTTCAGCAGCACTTGGTTAAAATAGTAATACATTAGTATTAAATATCAGGGCAATGATCTCATTGACAATGAGAGTTTTTTTTTTTTTAATTTTTTAATTTTTTTAATTGCAATAGGAGTACTAGTTAGTCTAAAAATTTTTATGTCTCTTTCTATGAAGAAAAGGTCATGTAATAAAAAAGAACCATTTTTTCAGATGCTATTTCAGACTTCGAACATTAGAACCCAAAAAAAAAAATAAAAAAGGTAGCATTTGGGATCTTCTTCAAACTGAGAGAAACTAGAGGCTGTAGGCTCAAAGTTTTGCCATTGACCTTTTGTCTTTCAATTTCATAATTAAATCCAATATGCACCTAGCAAATTGTCCACAACATGAGTAGACTTCTCAAATTAAAGAAAATCAACAATTTATGTGATGATGAAAATCAATTAATAAAGAATCTTTTACATATATATAAGTTTCAGTCCTTGACACTGTGGCTAAACTATAGCTTTTTCAACCAAAAGAGCCATGTTTTGGTCAAAATTGCTTTCCTTTCTCTTTTTTCCTTTCCGCCTTTGGTCGGCTCCGCGTGGCTTCGGAGAGGAGGTGGAGTGATTAACTTTATGGGATGTAATATGTGATGGGGATGGGTGATGGGTGCTGGGTGCTATGTGTGCCTATTTTAGTTTTTTTTTTCCTTTAAATCTTATTGTATTTAGAATATATATATATATATATACACACACCTAAATTGATTTATTTAATAACAGTCTTTATAAATTTTTTTTAAATTTGCTTGATTAAAATAAATTTCTCAAGTAAATTCTTAAATATTATTCTACTCAATTTTTTCAAATAATTTTCTTAAAAAAATAAATACTATTTCTGGATTCTTTTCCATGTTCATGTAATTGTTTTTCCCAAATTTATTGTACTTAATCATATTCTTTTAATCTAGCCCTATCAGTTTTTAGTTTTTACATGTATATCTCATACTAATTTTTTATATGATTTGTGTGTTAAAGTCCTTTTTTCCCCTCAAGTATAATATACTTTGTTAAAATAATTTTTATCAAATGTGACTTACTTAAGTATCTTTTCTTGTGGTCTCTTAAAATAAAAAGAAGAAAATTTAGCAAGTTCACTATACACGTGTGTGAGCACGTGCATCCTAACTAGTAAAGTAAAAAAGTCACAATAGTGATAATTATTTTCATAAAAAAATAGATATGTAACAGGATTAATTAAGCTTACATGAGGCCTTCTGCTGACCCAATAGCAATTTTCACTCTCTTTTTCCAATCAAGCTGGGCTTCTCTCGCGAATTGGCCATGTAAGTGAGAAAGCAAGCTGAGATTTGGCATGTAATCGTAGACTATAAGGCGTTGATCAGCCCCAACACAGTATCCCCTAAGACCTAGCAAGTTCTTGTGCGTCACCCTCCCAAGAACTTCCACTTCAACTGCAAATTCCATTTCTGCTTTCGAATTCATCGCTTTCAATTTCTTCACTGCTATCTGCCCTCAAAAGAGTCAAAACACACATCGGTCCTTGGCAAAATCAGTTTTAATGAAAACTTTTAGTTGCTACAGTGTAAAGCTCTCATATGTTACAATGATCCAAAAAAGTAAGCTATGATATAAAGTTTTCAAATGTTACAATTTTCAATTCATAAGTTTCAGTTCTAATGATACTTCTTAAACACCTTAAAGTGGGACATTTACAAGTCAATTGATAATATTACTTTAATTAAAAGAGCTTAAGCTTATAATCATGACAAAGAAATGACATATTAATTAACTTTGATGGGTCAAACCGTTAAGGGATAATGTCAAAAACGTCCTTTCCATTTGATTGAAATGCAAAAATATGTATTGTGTTTTGTAAATGTTGAGATTATCCCTGCCTTTTTTTTAATCAAACAATTAAGAACTTATAAACGAAACGATTTTGATCAAACTATTTTAAATCCAACGACTATGTGATCAAAAGACTATTTTGACATACTAATGAAACTATGCATATGATTTTAGAACAACCACTTTGCTTAGTATGAGAAGAAACAAAGCTTTCCGAAAAAAAAAAATCAAAATGAAGAAATATTGATTGTCAATAATTTCTTTTTTTCTTAATAAGAGTAATTGTGACTTCTTACATAGCTAATTTTCAGTAAATTATAACGCTAAAAGTGAATTTTGCGTATTAGAATAACAAATAGTGGATTATGTCTAATTAATACAAAAAAAAAAAACAATGGATGATAATCTCAACACCTTTAGAGACAGAATATAATTTCCATGTTGATTAAGCAGATCGGCAGATTTTGCAACCCTTTCATATATTAAAGTGCCACTGCAACTAATTTATTTAAAAAATTTTAAACTGATGAAGGTAGTTCGATATTTATTGGATTTACACCTCCATAAAGAGAAGTTGACTATTGGTGATGTACATACACTTGTGTTGGGCTGTAAAAATGGGTGCCACCCATGCTTCCGTCAAGGAATGAGAAAATTATATTTTATACCACACTTTCAAAATATATATTTATTCGTGCCATATTTAAAAAACAATTATGTCATACTAACATTTATGTTACACGTTTAAATTATGTCATATTTAAACAATTATGTCACACTACCTGAAGGCCATCGCTAGTTTTGCCCCAATAGACACTTCCAAAACCTCCTTCTCCAAGTTTATTATCTTCATTAAAGCCATTAGTAGCCGCATGCAACTCTTTGTATGTAAAAATTCTCCACGAACTGCTACCTCCTCCTATTGATGGTGTCCTATTTAAAACATCAAAAACCAAACCAAAGTTAATTGAAAAAATCTTCTAGACCTTTATTTGAAGAATCTAATAGAATATTAAACTCAGTTCTAATTCATTAGTTCCAACTGAAACATTATGAAGCTCTAATATGCAATTATACTTTCAGTTCTCACTCTCGGTTTAATTCACTGCCAAACGTTATAGCCCATAAACACCATACATAAATAAATATAGGTGTGTGTGAGGCTAATCTTAGAATTGAAATTAATTAGAGTTGTGAATGTACATACCCTTCATCTATCTTCTCTGAGATGCAGCGACTGAAGATGGATCCCATAATAGAGCCTTATGGGAATGATAATCGATAAGTTCAAAACTAATCAACTATTGAAAGCTTCTCAATTCTGTTGGACTAGTATATATAATATCCTATTTTAAACCTCGTTAATGGTTTTTTTGGTCAACTGCATATGTAATAGTGGCCGGCTTTGGCCGGCTGCATGAAATTATAAGTGATAGATACATATATTTTGCTCTGAATTATAAATTATATGCGAAAGCGCTCAAACGGGTTTAACAAAGGGGAAAATATACTTAAACAATTAAGTGTATATGATATATAATTTGTCCAGTAGCTAGTACTCTGTATAATTTATAGTTTAATTATTAATATACGTACATATGAAGTGATCACATAATTTATATTTTAAACAATTAATTATTAACTTGATGCTCCGTCCTTTTATAATTTATCTTGCACAGCCTTCACATGTTGTAGTTCGTAATCGCCTATTCTAACTAATTTTTACTATTATTAGTTTTAAGTAAATCTTTCTTACCCAACGATGATCAATTATTAGCCACTGTATCTACTCTATTACGTACTGGTCTCTAATTCCTCTTTTTTTCTCTTGTCTATTTAAAAATGGATGAACTCACAAGAGATTAGCATCTCGACAAAAGGTCAAAAGTTAGTTAAAATTTGATGACTAATTAATTAAGAAAAATTTGATTGGATGGCCTTTTTAATGAATTTTTTAAAATAAATGACCATAACTTTTTAAAATTAAGCAAATGGTAGTTTATTATAATAAACAACAATTTGCTTAATTTAAAAAAATTATGATCATTTATATTAAAAGTACATTTAAAAATATCGTTGACCTCTATATATATACATGCATCATGCACATATATACATATATATACATATATATATATAAAATTAAACAACTATTTGCTTAATTTAAAAAAATTATGATCATTTATATTAAAAAGTACTTTTAAAAATATTATTTAACTCTATATCCTATTAATTAAAAATACAGCATCATGCCATATATATTTTTAATTACAACCTTTATTTATTTATTTTTCCCGACAGAGAGGATAGCGGCACTTTCATGATTCTTTTTCTGAAAGAGCGTGTGTTTATATTGTTAAAACAAAAAAAATCCGGTGGGAATAACTGTCACGGATTTTTTTTTTTCCCCTTTCCTTTTAATGTGTTAGGGAAAGAAACTTGGTGTATGCAACTATTAACATGTGAAACTTGTCGTCGGCTAATTTTATTGTCTTACGCATGAGCACGCTCCCAGAAATTTATTAATTTTTTGGTGATTAAAAAATCTTTTCTGAAGACGATAATTAATTAATCATAATTAGTTTGAAGAGTTAATAAATTATAAGCACTTAATTTGTTGATTTGTTTTAACTTAAAATATTGATAATTGTTATGAAACAACGCAAAGTACAACAAAAAACTAAAAAGAACAAGAGAAAATTAGAGACAAAACAACTTTCTATATTTTTATTTGTGAGGGATGAAAACATACAAACTTAACACAATCTCTATTTATAGGCCAAAAATCATACTAGAAATAATGGCAATAGACAAAACTTACATAAGTTTCATATACAATTAAAGAAGACATAATGCACAATATTGAGAAGGATTTAATAGAGAGATATGTGGTTTAAATGTAAATAATAAATTTCCAATAAAATCTTTGCATGTAACTCATGAAATACCAAGAGGTGGCATCCACACGCACTTGGTTCATAACACTCCCCCTTGGATGTCCACCAAAGAAAGAATATGCCACATTAAAAACCTTATCAAGGAAAAACCCAATGGGAAAAAATCTTAGTGAAGGAAAAAAGAGTACATAATTCTTGTATGTTTTGCATTTAAGATTGCCTCATTAAAACTTTGCTAGAAAAACCCAATGGGGCAAAAACCTATGCTAAGGGAAAAAGAATACAATCTACAGTGTCTACCCCTCATGTCAACATCTCTTTTTTAAAGATCTCTAAGTCGACACATACCAATTTTGTGCACCAACTTCTCAAACGTTGTTGTAGGAAGTGCCTATGTAAACAAATCTACCAAGTTGTCACTGAAGCGAATTTGATGCACGTTGAACTCTCCTTTCTTTTGAAGCTCATGTGTGAAAAAGAATTTTAATAAAATGTGTTTTGTTCTGTCTCTTTTTATGTAACCCCATTGAGTTGAGCGATACAGGCTGCATTATCTTCATACAACACAGTTGGGCTTTCTTTGTTGAATAAAAGATTACATGTTTCTCTTACATGTTGGACTAGGGATCTTAACCATACATATTCTTGACTTATCTCGTGAATTGCCAATATCTTAGCATGATTCGGAGATGTGGCCATTAGGGTTTGTTTTGTCAAGCACTAAGATATAGCTGTACCACCATATGTAAACAAATAACCTGTTTGTGATCATGCTCTATGTCTTGCATCTGCATATCCAATCAATTCTGACTTAGAATCCTATGCATAACATAAACCCATATCTGTTGTACCACAAGATAATGAAGTATTTGTTTGACATCATTCCAATGTCTTCGAGTTGGTGAAGAACTATATCTCACTAGTCAGCTAACAGAGAATGATTTGTCAGGTTTTGTGCAGTTATCAAGATACATTAGTGCACCAATAGCACTAAGATATGGTACTTCTAGACCAAGAATTTCTTCATCATCATCTCGAGGACGAAAAGGATCCTTTTTCACATCGAGAGATTGTACAACCATGGGAGAACTCATTAGATGGGATTTATTCATATTAAAACGCTTTAATATCTTTTCAATATATGTTGACTGATGAATGCTCGACCTGCAAGTCGAGACAAAATTTTGTTTTTCCTATATCCTTTATTTCAAATTCATTTTTCAAATATGTTATCGTATCTATAAGCTCTTCATGAGTCCCAATGATATTCAAATCGTCAACATAAACTGCAATAATAACAAATCTAGACTTAAACCTTTTAATAAAAACACATGGGCAAATTGGATTTTTGATATATCCTTCTTTCAAAAGGTATTTACTGAGACGATTATGCCACATACGTCTAGATTGTTTTAATCCATACAAAGATCTTTGTAATTTAATTAAATACATTTCCTGGGGTTTTGAATTGCATGCTTCAAGAATTTTTAGGCCTTTAGGAACTTTCGTGTAAATGTCACTATCAAGTGACCCATATAGATAGGCCGTTACAACATCCATTAGATGCATGTAAAGTCCCTTTGAAACTATCAGGCTAATAAAAAATCTAAATGTAATCGCATCTACCACTGGTAAATATGTATCCTCATAATCAATACCAAGTCTTTGCAAAAAGCCTTGTGCTATAAGTCATGCTTTATATCTGACAACTTCATTTTTGTTGTTACGTTTTTGCACAAATACCCTCTTGTAGCCTATAGGTTTTACAGCTTTAGGTGTTTGGACAACGGGCCCAAAAACTTGACTTTTTTCAAGTGAATTTAATTCTATCTGGATTGCATCTTTCCATTTTGGCCAATCATTTCTATGTTGACATTCTTTAACGGACTTTGGTTCAAGATCCTCATTTTCTTCTATAATATGAAGAGCTATTGCATATGCAAATATATTGTCAACAACAATTTCATTTCGGTTCCATCTCTCTCCTGAAGTGACATAGCTTATTGAGATCTCTTCATTATCATCATTCAGGTGCCTGAACCTCTTCTGGGGTTCATTTTTTAGCTATGTTAATTGTTTTTATACTAGGCTCTTCAAGAACATTAATAACATTTGAAATGCCAACTTGCTTATTATTTAGCTCCTTTTTCTTTCTTAGATTTTTATCCTTGAAACCAATGGGTCTACCATGCTTTTGGCATGCCTTAGACTCATTTGCTCGCATATTAATATTTTTTTGGGTAAGAACATTAATTCAAATAAGAGCACTTTTAGCTGTATATGTGATGTTGTCACTTTCTTAACATCGATAAATGCATCTGGTAACTGATTTGCGACCTTTTGCAAATGGATAATTTTTTGAACTTCTAATTCACATTGATTTGTACGAGGATTGAAATGATATAACGATAATGCATTTCATGAAATTTCTTGTTTTTCCAACTGTTGTTTATCTCACCTTAATGTTGGGAAATCTGCCTCATTAAATTGACAATCGACAAACCATGCCGTAAGGAGATCACCTGTTAAGGGTTTGAGATATTTAATTATTGATGAGGATTCAAATCCAACATAACTTCCTAATCTTCTTTGAGGACCTATCTTAGTGCGTTGTGGTGAAGTAATTGGGATATATACTACGTAATTGAATATTCTCAAATGGGAAATATCTGGCTCTTTACTAGAAATAAGCTGTAATAGTGAGTATTTATGATATGTAGTTGGCCTTATGCGAATAAGTGCTGCAACATGTAATATAACATGTCCCCAAGTAGAGCTAGGCAATTTTGTTCTTATAAGCAAAGGCCTAGCAATTAATTTCAACCTTTTAATAAAAGATTTTGCTAATCCATTTTGATTGTGCATGTGAGCAACAAGATGCTCAACAGAATGCCAATTGACATGTAGTAATCATTAAAGGCTTAGGATGCAAATTCTCCTGTATTATCCAGATGAATTTTCTTGATTGTATAATCTAGAATTGCGCACGTAATCGGATTATTTAAGCAAGGAGTCTCGCAAATGCAACATTGTGAGTAGATAATAAACAAACATATGACCAATGTGTTGATGCATCTATTAGCACCATAAAATACTAAAATGGTCCACATGATGGAATAATAGAGCCACATATATATCCTTGAATTCATCCTAAAAATGTACTAGATTTAATTGTAACTTTCATTGGGGATGGCCTTATAATTAGTTTTCCTTGAAAATAAGCAGCACATGGAGAATCTTTAGACAAAAGAATCTTTTGGTTCTTTAAAGGTTATCCATTTGAATTTTCTATAATCCTTCGCATCATTGTTGAACCCGGATGACCTAAACGATCGTGCCAAGTAATAAAATACTTGAATCTTTGGATTCTTGGTTCATTACCATATAGGATTCAATTGGATTTATAAATATATAATACAGTCTAGAAGAGTTTGCTAGTAGCTTTTCCAATAGTTGTTTCTTTCCTAAGGCATTTGACGTAATATAAGGATATTTAACATTTTTTTCATTTGTTGTCTCAATATGATAACCATTACGATGTATATCTTTAAAACTTAGTAGATTTCGTTTTGATTTACTAGAATACATAGCGTCATTAATCATAAACTTTGTGCCAGCAGGTAATAATATATTAGCTTTGCCAAAGCCCTCAATGAGATTTGCAACACCAAATATTGTAATATTGTACTAACATTAGCTTTAGTTAATATAAGATTGGAAAAATATTTTTTTATCTTTGAGAATAGTGTGCATTGTTCCACTGTCTGCTATGCAAAAGGCTTCACCATTATGTTTAACATTGATGGAATGATTTTGAAATCCATGTCTCTTCATGAAAAATAAAACAAAAGGATAAGAAAATAATATACTAAACACAATACTTTTTTTGTAAGAAAACATATGGAGATTACAAAACATAATAAAAGCACGCTAAAATAAAAACACATTGAAACATACTATAAATTATCTATCACACCATAAATAAAAGCAAATTGAAAATAACACACTAGGGATAGATTGGTGAGAGAACATCTTTTCAAGCCATATTGATGTTTCTCTCGCTAATTAAATTCTCAAAATTTCCATCATGATTCTTAAAGAAATCTGCAACATCCAAGTGTGTAAAATATGTTGGATCATGGTGTTCAATAAAGTTTGTCTCAACAAGGTTTGTCTCTACACCTTTTCCTTTCTATTTCAGGGAAGCTTGGTAATGATAAAAAAATGTTTAGATGTGCGACATGTACGTCTCTAATTTCCTTTCAAGCCACATCTATGACAAGTATCTTCATTATTCTTGGGGGCTTTATTTTGGAAACCCTTATCTTCTTGTTTCTCTTCTTTTTTCTCCCATTTTTGATGGTGAGATGAACTTTCTTGAGATTTGAGGAGTTTTGGTTATAATAACCACGATTACAACCACGACCACGATCACGACTGCGACCATTTCCACTATGCCGACCATGCCCAAGATCTTCAACATATTCACATTCACTTCAGTGAATGGCATTGATCTAGTTGGGTGAAATTGATGGTTTTTCATCAACAGTTCATTATTTTGTTCGACAACGAGAGGCATGCTATTAATTCAGAATATTTCTTAAAGCCTTGCTCTCGATATTGCTGTTGCAAAAGCACATTAGAGGCATGAAAAATAGAGTGTTTTTTCTAACATGTCCTCATCAATAACACTTTCTTTGCATAATTTTAATTGAGAAGTAATTTTAAACATTACGGAATTATACTTGCTCATAGTTTTAAATTCTTGCAATCTTATGTGCATTCAAATATAGCAAGCTTTAGGAAGTATTACAGTCTTTTGGTGGTCATATCTTTTCTTTAAATTATTCCAAAGGACATATGGATATTTTACTATCAAATATTCAATTTTCAATCTTCATGGAGATGATGATGAAGCAATATCATTGCCTTTGTGTAATCCTGTGAGGATGCATCATTTCCTTCTTTTATTGTATTACCAAGATTCATTGCATCAAGGTAGATCTCAGCATCAAGAGTCCATGCCAAATAATTATTGCCAGAAATATCAAGAGCAACGAACTTGAGATTTGTAAGATTCGACACTACGCAAACTAGTATATGATAAAATAAAGTCAATAAGAATTGCAATAATTTATTCTTAATTGATTAATAAAAGGACAAAAGTTTACAAAATGAGAATACCAAATATCATGCACGTGCATAGAAAGTAAATAAATACTGTAATAAAATTGTCATTGAAAATCATGTACATTAAAACTAATTGAAAAAAAAATTAGCATATTAATGATAAAAGAAAACATGTACAATAAATTCATTTCTTACTTATATAGAGTTATTGCTAATAAATGAAATAATTTGTTAATGTAATAAAATGGAATTAATAATATGACAATTAATTATAACAAAGATAGATTATACAACTAATGACCTAAAAGCAAATATAATACATCAAATAGTTAACACTGCACACATATATAACATATCAACAATGTGATGGATGGTGAAATTGCCAGAATTAATTTTATGTGAAGAAAAAAAAATGAATGAAATGATCAAAAGCCAACAGAAGTACCAATCTCAAAAAAAAAAAAAAAAAAAGGGTGCAATTGATATAAAGTTATAGTCAATAGTAGATAAAGTAGACATGTTCTTTGTAACGCCCGCCTAATTTGATGTAACGGATAATGTTATGTTAATGACGACGTTAATGTTATATTAATGATGATGTTAAGTGTTATACTCATGATAAGTGCTGTGATATATGATAAATGGTGCTAACCATTTTATTTTAAGTGTTATGACAGGTGACGCTCGCGTGGAATTGATGTGCTCAAATGTTCATGTCATTTATGTTATGTGTTTAATTATATTTTTA
>CAMOHE010043675.1:0-20511 GCA_946598075.1 Artocarpus hirsutus | reverse complement strand
TTAATAATCATTTTCTTGGGCCATTAATTTCATTAGCAGAGCTCCTAGGGAAGGTTAATAATAAAATTGATATTGAGTGTATAACCATCGTTTCAACAATTTTATCCAAGATTTATAATCGTCACCTAGGAGTGTACAATGATAAATCATGCTAAAATAAATTTTTTGTTCGGAGATCAAACCCCGTACATGATGAAATCCTTCTTAGAGGTCGGAACCACCATATGCTATCTATGAACTAATGATGGAGGCCATCGGTCCTCTCTTCGAAAACCTTCTTCCACTCAATATTTTGAAAACTAAGGTTTTATGTTAAAATGCATGAACAATTTTTAATGAGCAGCATTCCTTATCCTATATAACATGTTATTAGCATACATGACAAATTATATTATATTGCAGACAAGCAAAGCAACATGCAAAGCCAAAAGCAAAATAATAAATGGCCGCAATATCATGGTTCCTATTAGACGTTATGCCCTAAGGAGTAAAAATGTAATATGTTTTTGGAGACATTTTTTATCAATAAAGAATTTATTCATTTTTTATATACCAAAACTTGTCCTATTTAAGTTCATATTTGTTGAATGCATGTTAAGCAAACAAAAGTCTGAGACTGTTGGTCTAAACCTTTAAGAATTGGGCATATGATGGATAGATTATGTGGAAGATACGATTCTTAAGGTGACGGTCTAAATCATAAGATCCACAATCGAGGGAATAAAGTTGGGTGCTTTATTTATGTAAAGATTATTATGTTGTCTATATCCCTATTAGGAGATGGTTTGTCTTGACCATTGGATTTGGACTCTATGAATAGAAACATTGGCACATTGTCATAGGTGACGATGTGTTGGATCGGGACATAAAATGAATTGATTTGGATTAATAATCCTATCTCGGTAAATCGATTCACTTTAGACAATCATTTGCATTGTATCTTAATCCTAAGATGAATAGTGGGCCTGTTGTCTTGACTTATGTCTTTTGATGTACTAAAGGGTGACATCCATATTTTTATTGTGGTACGTATGCCGGTACGTTTGAGGCATGACTCTTGATAGCGTAGATCTGTCATTCATAGATATGGAATCCATAGCTCCTCTTAAGGAGTAGTGATATCCTCTTATATGCGTTATCCTATAATTAAAAAACTAGAGCGCTTAACCATGTGCATACATAGGTCTAACCGAATGGTATACCGCCTTTAGATGGTAAGTTTTTTTATGGTGAGATAATGGAACATAAGATAAAAATAATCAGGAAAGTAAGACAAAACTTGTCCTTAAGCCGACTATGGATAATCCTATGGGGATACGATACATTATGATATGTCATAGAGACTTAGTTATACGGGCTTCGTAATTCTATATAGTTCAAGAGTGCAGTATAGGCTTTTAGTGAAGTAGTGTTAGAGTTGATAATTATGAAATGTATATCTAGAATATTGGGTTTTATAATTACCAGAAGCTTGAACTATATTGCTACCTTACAAAAAATCCTATCATGATACGGCATGCTATTTCAATAATTGGTGACTTATGTCAGATTTATCAGATTGGCTAAAACTTGATAAAATTAGATAATTCATGTTTATTTATCTGTTGAATTAATTTTGTGATAAAATTAATTCAAGATAAGCTTGTAGAATTATCGGGATCAGATAATTCATGTCTATTTATCGGTTGGATTAATTTTGAATTATTCAAGATAAACTTGTTGAATTATCAAGAATTCATTTATTTTGCTAAAGGTTATTTAGACAAAGTTGTTTTAATCAGATGACTTCTCTATTAGGTTATTTGAATTGAAGCTGAGACTTTATCCTATAGAATCTTAAGTAGAAAATAAAAGATTTGTTGAGATTTTTATCAAGTTCGGCCTACTGATGGGGCAAGTTTAGCATGCCGGTTAGACAAATCAGCATGCCGACCACCTGATAAAAAGATCACACGTTTTCACGTGGATTTCATTAAATATTGATTCGAATTTGATTCTGATTTGAATTTTGAGGCATTATCTGATAAGGACTGACTCTTGGACCTAACCTTTATAAAAAGGGAGTAAGTCTCATTATTATTTAGATCAATTGAGAGATTAAGAATGAAACTCTACTGGTGAGATTCTTAAAACTCCTTGAGAGCTCTTGTTCATAAATCACGAACACTAGCTTGGGTTCTCTCAATAGGTTGGAAGAAGAGTCACCTGGTGGAAGAGCAGTATGTGTGAGCACACACTCACTCTGATTGTTGATAGAGAATAGCAAAGAAGGCTAGTTGGTTAAGGTCCTTTTTGAACTTTACTTCTCTTCACTGATTGACGAAGCTTTTTGGCGGTTACAAGGTTAGTAAGATCTGGTTAATTTATGTATATAGCGTGTCAAACTTGTATTTTGAAAAATACTCTGATATTAAAAATTTTAAAATTCCGCTGCATACTTTTTTCCAACATTTCCATCATAGAGAAAAGAAAATAAAGTTATAAAAGATTAATCGAAACATATTATCGATTCCTCATCTTTTTATCTTCAAGTTGTATCCTTCTTCATGTGGCATCCATCTTCAAGTCTTCAATCCCTCATAGATCAAATATTTTACTTTTTCAGTCATCTTAAAATTTTATGTTTCTCAGAATTATCTCAAAAATAAGATCAAAACTGCACCAAAAAGTGTAACTTTTTTAAAAACCATTATGCTCTTTATCGGCCTGTCGAATTATAACATCGGCCTGCCGATACAACTATCACAGCCAATCATAATCAGTGTATCGCGATCGATTGCACTATCACCTGAGCTGAATTTTTTAGAAAATAGTTTTAAAGCTGTTTTTAAATCTTATTTTCAACAATTCAAAAACACAAATTTTAGAAACTCAGGAAAAATAATGTAACTCATATCATCCCATCTTCTAGATCCATCTTCATTTTGCATGATTATTTAATTACAAAATTTTACAAATTTGCAATTAAAATAATAATTTCTAGACAATGATGATAAATCACCATCTAATTACATAAAAAACCTAGATACACATTTTAACCTCTAAGGAACCATAACTGGCACAAATTAATTAATTAATAACTAATTAAATAACAATTTAATCAACCATAAAAAATTAAAAAAATTCACTATATAATCTTATGACAATATTTAAATATACAAAAACCCTAGAGTACCAACTCTCTAAAAATATTAAAATCAAGCATGGGAAAGAACGAGATCACATATTCTATATATGTAGCATAATCACAAACTCATAATTTTACATAAAAACCTAGCTCTAATACTAATTGTTAAAAAATAAATACACATTAGAATTTTAAAAATTTTTAAATCAGAGTATTTTCTAAAACACAAGTAAGACATGCTGTATACATATATACATAAATTAATGACAAATCTTACTAACCTTTTGTATACCGAGGTAAGGTCTAATCTGTGTAGAGAAGAACGTTCCACAAGAACCTTAACCAACTAGTCATCTTTGCTGTTCTTTATTCACGATTAGAGTGTGGGTGTCATACATGATACAATTCTTGCTCCGATGGCTCTCTTTCCAACCAATTAAGAAGGCCTAGAGCTATAGTTCATGATGTTAAACAATAGCTCTTAGGGAGCTTCAGAGTTTCTCAAACTAGATTGCTCACTCTATGCATCTCAACTGATCTAAATAATCAAGAAAACTCACCCCTTATTTATAGAAATCGGTCCTAGGGTTAATCATTATCAGATAAGGCCTTAAAATTTGAATCTGGATCGATATCAGATCAAAAACATGTAATCAGATTTTGACTAACTGCCACAGTCGATTGTGCCTAGTATACTGTAGTCGACCATGCCACCACAATAATGGAGTTCAAATCTGATTCGAACTCCTCAAGTTGATATGATAGATTGTCTGCCCTAGGGTATGAGAGGTGATGTGAAAGGTTAATTAAGTTAGTTAAATATAAATTTAAATTGAACATAGGTTAAAGTGCTTGATTAGTTATGAAAACGTGATAATTTAAAATCTTTTTAAAACCAATGATAACAATAATAAATCCAACAAATACAAATAACAAAGTGATTATGAAGAAAGGTATAATAAAATAGGAAAAAGGAGAGAGACGAGTTGCGTCCCACTGGCCCACAACTTGTGTACACACATATAGTAGTGACAATATTATATTACAACTGCAGTCCAAAATAAGAGTAAAAGTTATAGTTATACATGCCTTTTTTTCTTTATAATGCAAAACACCTACTTGGTTCTCCTACGGTTCACTAGTCTGATCAACGGACTCTTCTCCAATCCTAAGCTAAAGTCCACCTAGTGGGGAAAGATTTTAAAACAAATAAAGGTAAGCGAAAGGCTCAGTAAGACTATATTTTACAAATAGATATTTAATTGAAATAAAATTTTACCTTCCAAAACAAAAACAGAAAACAAAGTTAAAGAAATAAAATCATGTAAATATATCCTTTAAAAATAGTTCATCTAGAAAGTACCTGTATATTCTTTTCTGGGCAAAATATATTTATACCACCACCAAAGTGGCCCAGTTGGGTTTTGGGACCTACCCCCAAGGTCGTGCACTACACAACCTGATCTCTAATATGGCATCATGCCCTAAAATATATATATATATATATATCTTTCTATAATTATTAAAATCTCTATTTACCAAATATAGTCATTTACATTCATTATGAAGTTTCTTATGAAAACTACCTCAATTCTATTGTTTATGAAATTAGTCAATAAAAATTCTTTTTCAACCAGTCATTGAAAACATTTTTGTTAAAAATTCTTTTGAGGCTGAAATCCTTTGAAAACTAGGTTACCAAGAAAGAGGGGTAGAAGTCCTACCCAATAATCATGTTGGTGTCCCACACCACAGTCCCGGTCTGCTATACGTTAGCTCCGCGGAACCACGAATAACCTTAAACGCACAATAACTAAGTCTATTAGTATCTAGCTCAAGATACCCCATGTTACTAAACTACCTCATGGTGTCTTAGTGTGCCATTTAAGTTTGTAAAATCATATTATATCTTTAAAATCTAAATCAGGGTTCAAATGGTGAAAATGTGTAAAAAATAACAAAATTTCACCATGCCCAATTACTGCTACTGAAAAACCAATCTATTGAACATTTCTAGGTTCAGCCTGCCGGTTGTATGAATCCAGCCTGCCGAACTAGAAAATTCCAAAATTTTCCAAGCACGAGTTCTCAGCCTCCCTGAGCCCAAATCTTCATTTCAACCTGTTTTTCTCAGTTCTCAGGCATGAAAAACATCTAAAGATGATAGAAAAACATCATAAAACACTTTTGAACCACTTTAAACAAGATATGGACAAAGATTTTGAAAAATCCCAAAAATAGAGAAAAATGTAGAAAAATAGAAAATCTTGATTTAAATCCGTTTTTGATCAAACAATGCTTAGATTCTAGATGTTCTTAGTTCCTTTAATCTAGATTGGGGGTTTTCTAAGCTCAAATAAGCTTAGATTTCAAAATGCAAGAAAAATTAAAAAATTAAAAAAGTTTTAAAATTCAAAAACTAACCTGGGATTCGAGCTTCAAATTATGTTTGTGGTTGCTAAATCACATTCCCAAGCTTCCAATCTAGCTGAGAAGCAAGGCTTAAGCTCAAATTTTTGAATAAAAAGTGATAGGGAAGAAAGAGAGAGGGACGAGCAAAGAGAATGAGAGCGAATGAGAGTGAAGGAGAGAGAGACGAGAGAGTGAATGAGAATGAGAGAAAGAGGGAGAGATAAATAAAGAGAGAAGGGGACAGTTGGCTGCACAAAACTATGTGCAGCAGCACACTGATTTCGAATGGGACATATTTGCTATTTGTCAAATTGTTTTGTTTCCAAATTTAAAATAATAATTAAAATAATTAAAAGTAATTAAAAATTCATTAAATTAATCAAAAATAACTTTAATATGAAAATTTCACAAAATAATCAAATTAAGTTTAAAATATTTTTTATGGCACACTAATCCACCATTTTAATCACTAATGTTACTTAATTAATTTCGAGGCGTTAAATAGATCCAATCACAACTAACTAGATAAATCCTATCTTACTTTATCCGGATATCCTTTATTGAGCCTCAATTTTAATTCAAATAACCCATTAGAAAAGTTATCTTATAAAAATAGTCATATACAAATAAAAAATTATCCACAATAATTCAACATGTTTATCTTGAATTAATTCACAAAATTAATTTTCAAAATTAATTCACAAAATTAATTCAACCAATAAACTAACATGAATTATTAAATCCAATCAGCTCAAATTTTAGCCAATCTAATAATTTAACATAAATGACCAATTTGTAGGAAAAACACGTCGTATCGTTACAAGATTTATTATGAGCTAGTAAAGGGGACCCAATGGACCTATATAGTTAAAGCTCCTTCAATCATAAAATACAATATCTCATATACATATTGTACAATTATCAACTTTAACACTACTCCACCAAAAGTTTAGAACTACATTCTCAAACTATATAAAATTACGAAGCTTCAAGTAAGCTAACTATCCATGACATGTCATAATATGTCATATCCCTATAGGATATTCATAATCGGATTAAGCATAAACTCTGTTTTACCTTCCCGAATATTTTTATTTTACGTTCTATTATCACACCATTGTAATACTTACTATCCATAGATAGTATACCATTTAGTTACACCTATGTATCCAAATGGTTGAGCACTCCAGTCTTCCAATTACAAGATAACGTATGTAAAAGAATATCATTAACTTTACAAAAAGAGCTATGGATTCCATATCTATAATAATAGGTCAACATGATTCAAGAGTCATGTCTCCAATTACCGGTATACGTACCATCATTATGTCAGAATGTCACCCTTTGGTACATCAAAAGACATAAGTCAAGAATACGGGCCTATTAGTCATTTCAGGATTAAGACACAATACATATGATTGTCTAAAGTGAATTGATTTACACAAACAAAATTATTAATCCAAATAAATTCAACTTTATATTCTGATCCAATACATCGTCACCAATGACAAATGTTTCTACTTGTAGAGTCCCACTCTGATGACCAAGACAAGCCATCTCTGTTAGGGATATAGGCAACATAACAATCTTAACATGAATTAAGCGCCTAACTTTATTCTCTCAATTGTGGATCTTATGATTTAGATCATCACCTTTAAGATTCATGTCTTCCGCATAATCTATCAATCATATGCATGATTCTTAAAGGTTTAGTTCAACGGTCTCAGACTTTTGTTTGCTTGTTATACATTCAATAGAAATAAACATAAAGAGGACAACATTTGTTCTATTAATAATAAATAAACTCTTATTGATAAAAATGTCTTCAAAAACATATTACAACATTTTACTCCTTAGGGCATCATGTCTAACAAGATCTGTCATTAATTTATGTATTTAGCATGCCAAACTTATGTTTTCAAAAATACTCCAATTTAAAATTTTAAAATTCTGTTGCATACTTGTTTTTCAACAACAACGCCCTACTGGAGATGCGTTGGACTATCCCAAAGGCAAGTATCTCATGTAGAAAATTCCCAACGGGCTATACGGTAACCACAAGGGTGGATGTTCCTTGTCCCTTAAGTGCATCTACCAAGGGTACTACTGGTCGACCATGGATTAGGTTGCAAAGATTATACCTACAAGTGCTTCAAATTTTAGCAATTTGCTTAGGCACTCAATTTAGTCATGTGGGCTTGGCCCTGTACCAAATGGGCTATTAATCTCTTAGGACCTCTCCCTGTGACCCAATCACAGTTCCAAGTATTGCCTAGTGGCCATTGATTACCTCACAAAATGGGTAGAGGTTAAGCCCTATATCGACATCATCGAGGCTAAGTGCACTAACTTTTTCTAGAAGAACATAATTTGCCAATATGGCCTCTCGTAAACCATATCACTAACAAAGCCAAGTAGTTTGAAATAGACTTGGAAGGCTCAAAGGTGCCTAGATCGATGAGCTAACACAGGTCCTTTGGGCATACCGCACAACTGCTCGAACTACCATGGGAGAGAATCCTTTCTCCCTAGTCTACGGGGTTGAAGCAATAATCACGGTAGAGGTCAGCTTGTGGAGCTATAAAGTGGAACACTATGATGAGCAAAACATGCAGAGCTTATGATGGCCGAACATGACTTGGTGGAAAAGAAACAAGATACCACTTACATCCAAATGGTTGCTTGGAACCAGGTTATGGGTCGATATTATAACAAGCGAGTACAACCAAGGAGCTTTGAAGTTGAAGATTTAGTTTTAAATAAAATGATTGTCCAATAACTCAGCCATGGATCTTTTGGGCTTAAATGCGATGGACCATTCAAAGTGGTCAGCATCGTCCGTCTAGGAACAGACAAGATTGCGAATATCGAAGGAAGCATGCTCTCTCATCCATGGAATGCTGAGCACCTGAAGAGATCCTATGGCTAACTCAAGAACCAAACCCCTTTTTTAACCTTTGGTTTTGATAGCAATTCTTTTTGTAAAGCCTTTGTAAAGATTTACCAACTAAGGTAGTAAATGAATGTACATCAAATAGACACCAATGAATGAATACACTTTTGAGAATTCTCTCTCCGAGAAATAAAACAAAAAAAGGACTAGGATGACAACACAAGCTAGCAACTCAAGTTTGAGCCACTTCAACTCCTAACTTGGGGGCTGGTCAACAAAAAAAATGACCATAGGCAAACCTGAAGCATGAGCTTTCTCAATCCATTAAAATTACAAACTACCTGACCTGGGGACACTGAATCCTAATTGACCAGGGAACAAAACTCCTGACCATAACTAGACTTGTAGAATTCTTAAAGGATTCAACAAGTCTGGGAGGTATAGGGGTATCATGACATCATACCCTAAATCCAAACAAAATATGCCTAAAAAGAATAGAATATGCTTAAAAATATATAAAAAAAGATAATAATCATAAAGCAACTCAAACAAATCAATACTTGAGAAAATTTGAATGTTATTTGAATAGATGCCTGGGGGAGGTATAATAACTGGGCACCTCCTATACCTGGGCACAATAAAAAAAAAAGAAAAACAACAAGGAGAGCAAGAGCCCCAAACATTCTGATTGTTGCCTTTGGCGTTGTCGACGTCTAAATCAACAACAGCTTGGGTGGTGTTCTACTCCTACGTACCACCATCCTACTCGGTCAGGGCTAAAGGCTCCTCCTCGTCATTTTCCTCCTCCTTGCCTCTTCCTTCCTTCTTGGGGTCGTTTACAAGTAACCAGTCAAAGGTGATCGCCTTGGGATGCTTTGTCAAGATGTTGTCTTGCAGGTCCTTTATCCCAAGGACATAATTGTTGGAGAACTCCTTTGTGCCTTTGAAGTTCTCCACAACTAGGTGCATTGTCTCGACCAGCCTCCTTGATAGCTCCTCCCCAAGGAACCTTTGGGCTCGGCCCTAGCAACTAGGGCCATTTCTTGTGCCCCTTGGAGGTCAACCCGGCCCTTTTGAACTTCTTCTCAGGCCTCATTAGCTTCCTTCTTGGCCACCTCTAACTCCACCTTGAGTTGGGCTAGCTCATCGGTGTTGTCCTTCAGCCTTTCTTTGGCCTTAACGGTCTTTTGGATGGTCTTGTTGACCCCATCCACCTACACCTTAACTTGTTGCTCGGCTCTAAGGTCGGCAAATTTGAAGGCTGCATAAGCCTGCAAAGTCCAAAGTTAGTAAAACCAAATAAAAATGACTCTATAAAAGGAAAGGAAGCTTAAAGCTAAAGATGGAAACCACCTGAATTAAGTGTTGGAAGCTAACTCGAAGCACTCCTCGTAAGTCTTGAACTGAAAGGAACTAAAGAACTCTTCCAAGGAGACCAAGTCACCGAAGTACTCAATGACGGATGGGCGTAGAGTAGACCAGGTTGTCCTCTGTCGGTTGGTTGGTGGAACTACCGGTGGTGGGGCGTAGAAAAGTTTTGACTTGTCAAAGCCCCCTAGTGAGATACTAGCCTAAGCTATTGGGTGCTCAAGGGAGCAACGACATTGGGCTGCTTAGCCCGATTGAATCTTTTTCTCTTGCTTTGAGCCTTGGTCTTTACCCTTGCCCTGGTCTTAGAGCTCCATCATTCTCTAGAGCCTCTCTTCCTTGAAAAGCTGACGGGATGACATATCTACAAAATGGGAAAAGTAAAGTCAAGGGATGTTCAAGAAAAATATAAACAGAAGGAAAAGATTGGTTTTTGGGTCAAACCTCTGATCTAGAGCTGGCTTAGTAGGTAGATCTACCTTATCACATCCTTGAGGTCCTCATCGGTGATGGGCAGACCCACTAAGGGAACCATCATGAGAGTCCTCAAGACTGGTTCTATAATAGCAATCCTACCTGCCACCCAAGTTGGAAGGAACTTGACCACGGGATGTTAGCAACCTTTCACTGTGCTACTATCACTTGTTTGGGTGGTCATGCAAGTGAGACGTCATGTCTAGGGTTGGTTGAGCTAGAACTCCTAAACCAGCCATAGCTAGCTAAGCTCATCTTGTTTAGTAGCAATGCCTGTTATCGGACAAGATTAGGCTTCCTAAGTAAGTCCTCTACAAAATGCCTAACCGCTTGTGGTGCCCACAGTCTTTTCAACCACAGATAGCCCTACTTGAACTTTGTCGATACGGTTTGGTTGGCAAGAACCCTTTGTCCTAACTAGGGCAGCTAGCTCTCATTGGCGTAGAACCACTTAAACTTTAACAGATTGTCCAAGTCAGGATTGCTAAGGATGAATTCCCTGAAGAATCTGATGAAGTAATACTATCTGACCTACTATGGGAGCTTCTTCATTTCAAACATCTACTTAAAGGCTTCCCACAACATCTTAGAAGCATAATTGTATATCCACAGCACGTACATGTCGATCAACAAGTAGTTGCAGTTTGGGTTCAACTACGTAGGGCATAAGTTCAAGTCATTGAGGGCTCGATGCATAAACAAGTGCATCAGAAGATGAAATTCTACTCGAAAGAACTCTACATGTAATGTGATGTACCCTCCAATGGTTTGTCAAGTGAGTCTCTAGCCTCAAGCAAGACCAAGATTAAATCGTCGGGAATCTTGTACTCTTGACGAAGGATGTCCAGGCAGGCCTAGGTCATTGCAAAGGTATACTCAGCGGAAAAAGTCTGTCCAAGCTGGTGCACTCGATAGACCACTATTTCGTAATTGTTTCCAAAGGCGTTAAGGCTTCCTCATCCTTAGAGTCATTACCTCCCTTGACTCATTGTCTCTCGTTAACACTAATAGCCCTCTCAACATTGACTTCGCCCATGACTTGGGCCTTTTCAGTGTTGTCCCAGCCTAAGGAGCTTGGCCTACTCATAGTACCCGCTAAGCAAGCTTGCTTTTGTTTGGTCATCTGAGATGTGCCCGCAATGGCTACTCCAATACATGGTCCTCCCTCTACATGGTTGGATCGAGATAGTTTCATTCAAAAGGTCTAGAAATTCCTATTATGGGTAGCCTATGTCCCAAGCTTAGGATTTCAGCCAACTAAGCTGTCCTTTCTTGCTCAGTCACCCCGTTAGTGTCTCCCTTCTCTACGGGGCTTGATTGGTTGGACTTAATACTCTCATCCAACCAAAGGATGTTAACTGATTGGTTCTAGGAATCATTTAAGTCACTTTTTTATGCTCAGAAATTACCAGTTTAGGTTTGAGGTGAGCAAAGGTTCTTGGGTTTGAAGTTTGCAAAGTTGAGTTTTGCTTAAAAGCTAAATATGAGCTTTGAGAAATTAGTAAGATAAGTGAACAGAATGAGAGGGGGATTCCCCCTAATTATAATCAAAAGCAAACGTAAAATACGAAGAGGTGCAAGGATTACACTCGTTAGGGAAATAGCTAATTGTAAGCTGACACGTGTCAGCTGAGCCTTGCAACTAAAGCATCACCTATAATAGATCGCCTCAAAGGGCCTTTGGATCCCATGATCCTAAGAACATATATTCAAGGACCATGTTAGTTGACAAACCCCACTCGGGTAAGGTATAAACTGGCTGAGTACCGACCGAGTGCACTAGGGGCTACTGTTAGGCGTATGCTTGGCACCCTTCCTAAGGAGCTCACCTTAGTTGGCCAACCACCTTGCTAGGACAAAATTCGCTCTTGGAGTTCACACAACTCCCCGTTGATCGGCACTTTCCTGAGGTGGTTCCCATGGCCTTCTTTGTCCGTAGCTCAAGATATCGCCTTCTTGGGAAAAACACATTCTCAAATCAAATGGATATGGCCTAAAGCTAGGTAAGAACCCATTCCCAAAGCCACCACATGGCTTCATTCTAGCCCTTTTATGAAGGGTTGTCCACCTTTTGGGATTGTGACACATGTCACCCACCACCCTGATACCATAGTATGGTGCACTTGGGTCACAGAGTGGACCTGCTCTACACCCGGTCCTTGTAAGGCATAATATAAATTGGAGAATTAACTCTACTCTCAAGGTAGTGGACTCTCTTATTGTTAGACATGCATGCCCCAAGAAGTAAAAATGTAATATTATTTTGGAGATATTTTTATCAATAAAGAATTCATTTATTATTCATATACCAAATTGTTGTCCTCTTTACATTCATATTTGGTGAATGTATGATAAGCAAATAAAAGTCTAAGACTGTCAAGCCAAACCTTTGAGAATCAGGCGTATGATTGACAGATTATGCAAAAGACATGATTCTAAAGGTGATGGTCTAAATTATAAAATCTACAATCGAGGGGATAAAGTTGGGCACTTTATCCATGCGAAAGGCATGGCATGTCTTGGCCATGGGAGTTAGACTTCGTGAATAGAAACATTAGCATATTGTCATAGGTGACGATATATTGGATCAGGATATAAAGTGGAATTGATTTAGATTAATAATGTTGTCTGGGCAAATCAATTCACATTAGACAATCATATATGTTGTATCTTAATCCTAAAATGAATAACAGGCTTGTTGTCTTGACTTTTGTCTTTTAATATACTAAAGAGTGACATCCATATTTCATGATAATACGTATACGGGTACATTGGAGACATGACTCTTAATGGTGTAGACCTGTTATTCTTAGATACAGAATCCATAGCTCCTCTTTAGGAGTCCATATGATATCTTATAATCGAAAAACTATAGCACTCAACAATTTGGATACATAGGTGTAATCGAATGGTATACTGTCTTAGGATGGTAAATTTTTCGATGGTGAGATAATGAAACGTAAGAGAAAAATAATTGGAAACGTAAGAGAAAAATAATTGGAAAAGTAAGAAAGAGTTTATCCTTAAGCCGATTATGGATATGCTATAAGGATACGTCGCATTATGATATCTCATGGATACTTAGCTATTTGGGTTTTGTAATTTTTTATAGCTTGAGAGTGCAGCTCTAAGCTTTTAGTGGAGTAGCGTTAAAATTGATAATTATGAAACATATTTCTAGAATATTGGGTTTTATAATTATTAGGAGCTTGAACTATATAGGTCCACTGGGTCCCTTTTACTAGCTCATAATAGATCCTGTAATGAAAAGGTATGCTTTTCTAATAAATTGGTGACTTATGTTAAATTATTAGATTGGCTGAAATTTGATCGCATTAGACAATTCGTGTATATTTATCGATTGAATTAATTTTGTAAATTAATTCAAGATAAACTTGTTGAATTATCTGAAATATTTATTTTCGTAGAGATTATCTAGATATGGTTGTTTTAATCAGATAACTTCTCTATCAGGTTATTTTAATTAAAACTGAGGCTCTATCCAAAGAATCTTGGGTGAGAAAAAAAAGGTTCACAGGGATCATTTATCGTAAGTTCGATAGGCCGATCAATTAGTTCAGTCTACTGCTGGAGCAAGTTCAACAGGCCAATCCATTAGCTCGACCTACCAATCTAATGATAATTTGAACACACTCTTTAGACGCAATTTTATTAGATATAGATCCATATTCTAATTTTTGAGGCCTTACTTGATAATAACTAACCATTGGGACAACCTCTATAAATAAAGAGTAAGTTTTCTAAGTTTTTTAGATTAGTTGAGAAATTAAGAGTGGGCACTCTAGTTTATAAGTCTTTGAAACTCCCTAAAGAGCTATTGTTCACAAATCACAAACGTTAGTTCTAGGTTTTCTCAATTGGTTGGAAGGAGAGTCACCAAGGAAGAGCTATACAAGGTGTGCCCATACAGATACCGATTATGAATAGAGAATAGCAAAAAAGATTAGTTAGTTAAGGCTCTTCTAGAATTTCTTCTCTTCACAAATTGTAGGAGCTCTTCGGCATTCAAAGGTTAGTAAGATCTGATTAATTTATGCATATAGTATGTCAAACTTGTTTTTACAAAATACTCTGATTAAAATTTTAAAATTTTTGCTACGTACTATCTTCCCAACAATTGGTATCAAAGATAGGTTTTTATGTAAATTCACAAGTTTTTTAATCATGCTATATGCATAAATTATGTGATCTTGATCTCTCCTATGCTTGAATTTAATTTTTTAGAGAGTTGGTACTCTAAGATTTCTATATATTTTTATACGTTGTCATGGATTATATGGTGAATGTTTATTAATTAATTATAGTTGATTAAATTAATATTTAATTATTTATTAAATAATTAATTTGTGTCGATTATGATTCCTTAAAGGTTATAATGCATATCTAGGTTTTTCATGTAATTAGAAGGCGGTCTACCATCACCATCTAGGAATTATTATTTAATTTTAAATTTGTAAGAATTTTATAATTAAATGACCATTCGGAGTGAAGACGGATCTAGAAGATGGAGATGATAGTGATTCCAAATGAATTTCCTAAGTCTTTAATTTTTAATGTTGTTAAATTGTTGAAAATAAGATTGAAAAACTATGTAAAAACTATTTTCTAAAAATATGTGATTTTTGTTCGATCGATAGGCCAAACCCTCTAGATCAGCTAGTCGATGGTCGTAGACCAACAGGCCGAACCATCTATAGGGCAGGATTCAACTAGCTCTAGCGGTAGGCCGAACTACCAATGCAATAGGCCGATGACTTATGATAGGTAGGCTAATCTCACAGATTGGCATGCAAGTAGATAGCTATGGGTTTTCAAAAAAGGTGCATTTTTTGGTGTAGTTTTAATTTTATTTTTGAGACAATTCTAAGAAACATGAAATTTTGTGATGATCAAAAATAATAAAGTATTTTATCTATTCAGGATTGAAGACTTGAAGATAGATGCCACATGAAGATCGATACAACTTGAAAATTCAAGAATGAAAAATCGATAATATATATTGATTAATCTATTGTAATATTTAATTTCTTTTCTCTAGAATGGAACCATAATATTACGGCTATTTATTTATTATTTTGCTTGTGGTGTTCTATGATTGCTTTGCTTGTCTGCATTATAATATGATTTGCCATGTATGTTGATATCATGTCATATAGAATAGGGAATGCCACTCAATAAGAATTGTTCAAGCATTTTTTTAAAATAAAACCTTGATTCAAAAGATTGAGTGAGAAGGTTTTCAAAGAGAAGACCTACAGCCTCCATCTTTGGTCCATAGGTGGCACATGGTGGTTTTGACCCCTAGGAAGGGACTTTATCATGTACTGGGTTGGATCTCCAAGAGGATAAGATATTGTAGCATAATTTATCATTATATATCCACAAGTGGTGATTATAAATCATGGATAAAATACTGAGACGATGGTTATACACTCATGTTAACTTTATTATTAACCTCCCCTAGAAGCTCCATTAATAAAATTGATGGTTAAAGAAAACGATTATTAATATATACTGGATCCGACGTGTCCTGATGGAATATATTAATCAGGAGGGGATCTATGTTCCTAATTGAATTTAGTAAGTCTCTCCTAGGCGGCTTATTGAATTCTAAGTTAGGAATTATCGTTGTAAGGTTGTGATTTTTTCAAGGTTTTAACACATAGATACATTGTGTGTTTTACATGATTGTGTTATCTTACTAAATTATTCTGGATGTTTGCTTATGTTTGGTATATGATTCTTTATTATAGATTAAAAATGTCTAAAAACTCTTTATCATTAATACTTGACAAAAATTAATTAACTGGTGAGAATTTTAATGATTGAAAACGAAACCTAAATATCATCTTATCCTTTAAGAAATTAAAATTTGTGCTGACAACACTATGTCATTCCAAGCCTCCAGGAGATTCCATTAATGAGAAAATCCAAGCATATGATCGCTAGAAAGATGCTAACGATCAGGCTTGTTGTTATGTTATGGCCAGCATGAATAATGTGTTGCAGGCTCAACATGAAGATTATGAGACTGTGACGTAGATCTTGGATAACCTTGAAGACAAGTTTGGAGGCCAAGCCCTAACAAAATGGCAAGAGGCACTTTGAAAACTCTTAAACTGTAAAAAAGACAGGGACTTTATGAAGGAGCATATGATGTTCGTCATGGGTTACCTCGCTAAGGCATAAACCAATGAAGCTAACATAGATGCCAAAACACAAATGACTATGGTTTTTGAGACTCTATCTAAGGACTTTATCCCGTTTAAAGCTACATTTAATTTAAGTAATAGACAAAATATGACCTTGACTGAGCTGATTAAGCAGTTACAAGAGTTTAAAAATCTGATCAGGAAAACTCTTGCTGGTGGCGAGGCCAACTTAGCAGCTACGTCTGGTTCCAATCCTAATTCTGGGAATGGAATGAAGCAATAGGCTAAGAATGAGAAGTCTTCTATTCCTGCAAATGGCAAGAATAAGAAGAAGAAAAAGAAGAACCCGAAGAAGCTGAAGTGCTTTTTTTATGGGAAATCAAGCACATCAAGAAGAATTGTGAGGACTTCCTTTTTCGAGGAGGTAGGTGTGATCTTCTGGTTATAGAAACTTGTTTGGTTGAAGAATCAAGGGACACTTGGGTCATAGATTCTAGAGCAACTAATCATGTTTGTGTTTCTTTGCAAGGGTTCAAAGAAATGAGAAGTTTGCTGCATGAAGAATTCACGCTTCGGATTGATGATGGATCCTTGGTGTTGCGTAAAGCAGTGAGAGCCGTCTATCTTTATTTTGATAATTATAGGAGTTTAGTTTTACGAGATTGTTTTTATGTCCCTAAACTTAAAAGAAATTTAATTTCTATAGCTAGTTTATCTAAGGACTCTTATGTAGTTTCTTTTAATAATAAAGTTGTGATTTGTAAAAATAAATCTTTTATCTATGACATAACAATCTATATTTTATAAAACCTAAGAAGGACTTATTGCTTAACATTGAGGTTAATGATAATAACTCTAAAAGACTTAAGACTTCTCACTCTAATAAGACTTTTCTTTGGCATTTACGACTAGGTCATATTAACCTGAATAGGATTTAAAAGTTGGTAAAGGAAGGACCTTTAAGTCACTTACAGGTGGAATCTATATCACAATGTGAATTTTGTTTGGATGGTAAAATGACCAATAGATCATTTGGGTCTAAGGCCAATAGGGCCGAAGGAGTTCTAAATCTTGTGCATAGTTATGTTTACAATTCCATTAACATTCAGGCATGAGGAGTGTATTAGTATTTGTCACTTTTATTGATGATTACTCAAGGTATGGGCATGTCTACTTAATGCATCACAAATGCGAAACTTATGGCAAGTTCAAGGAGTTTCAGGCTGAAGTGGAAAAGTATTAGGTAAGCCCATAAAGACACTTCGATCTGATCGAGGTAGTGAATTCCCCTCCGATGAGTTCTTGGAACACTTATGAGAGAATGGGATTTTATCCCATTTGACTATGTCAGGCACTCCGTAGCAAAATGGCATAGCAAAGAGAAGAAATAGGACTTTATTGGATATGGTTAAGTCCATGATGAGTTATTCATCATTGCTTTTATTCTTTTGGGGATATGCACTACAAACTACATGTCATCTTTGTGCTTTCAAAATCGGTTCCTAAAACTCCTCATGAGTTGTGGACAGGTAAGAAGACATTCTTAAACCATATTCACATGTAGAGATGTCCAGCTCATGTCCTGTATAAGGAAGCAAATAAGTTGGAAGCATGTTTAGAAGTTTGTGTGCTTGTAGGATATTCAAAAGGGACTAAAGAGGGTTATTTTTATAACCCAAAGGAAAATAAAGTCGTGGTTTCTACAAATGCAACTTTCCTTGAGCAAAGTTACATGGACAGCTTTAAGTCTCAAAGTAAAGTGGTACCTAAGAAGTTGGTAAGTGATTCGATCACTCTGGGGGTTGCAAATAAAATTGTTCCAATCAATGTATAAAAACCAACAAAACAACAACCTAAGGGGCTTCAGCATAGTGGGAGGATCGGGCATCAACCCGAGAGTTATATGTTCAATGGTGAAGCCTTCTTGACCAAACTGGATGAACATAACAAGGATCCTTATAGTTATGAAGAGGCTATAGAGGATGTTGATTTAAAACTCTAGACAGAAGTTATCAACACTAAGATTAAGTCTATGAAGACTAATCAAGTCTAGGAACTTATAGACCTTCCCAAAAGGATAAAACCCGTAAGGTGTAAGTGGATTTATAAAAGAAAGAGAAGAGTTAATGGCAAAGTCAAAACCTATAAAGCTAGACTAGTAGCTATGGAATACACGCAAAAGGAAGGAATCGATTATGAGGAAACCATTTTGCCTGTAACTATGCTTACATCCATTTGCATTCTCTTGTTCATAGCTGCCTCTTTCGGCTACGAGATTTGGCAGATGGATGTCAAGATGTTGTTTTTGAACGACTATCTTGATAAGTCCATATATATGGTACAACTAGACAGGTTTAAGGCTAAGGGTCAAGAAGGTAAAGTTTATAAACTGCTAAAGTCAATTTATGGACTTAAGTAGGCTTCCTGTTCTTGGAACATAACATTTGATCAAGTAATCAAGACTTATGGGTTCAAACAAAATATAGACGAACCATGCGTTTATAAACACATTAAGGATAGGAAAGTGGTTTTTCTACTGCTCTATGTAGATGACATTCTACTAATTGGTAATGATACTAGGGCATTGTCCTCGGTCAAATTATGGTTGACCATGCAATTTGGCATGAAATACTTGGGTGAAGCTAATAGAATGAGAGCTTTGTCCCAAGCTAGCTACATAAATAAAATTCTCAAAAGGTTTGCAATGCAAGATTCCAAGAAAGGTAGGCAACCATTTAGGTCGGGAATTACTCTTTCTAAGGAAGACACACTAAAGTCTGATGATGAAAGAAAATCCATGAAGAAGGTGCCTTATGCTTCAGTAGTGGGTAGTCTCATGTACGCCATACTTTCTACACGACCAGATATTAGTTATGCAGTCAGGATAGTAAGTCAATTTTAGTCGAATCCATGACCAAACCACTAGGTTGTAGTCAAGCGTATTTTTAAGTACCTAAGAAAGACTCGAGAGTATATGCTTGTATATTCAAGTGAGGATTTAACACCTCTAGGATATACTGATTTGGATTTTCAATCCTATCTAGATTCGAGGAGTTCGACTTCTGGTTTTGTGTTTACTCAAGACAGCGGTGCCATTTTTTAGAGAAGCGTCAAGTAAGATTGCACTTCGAATTCAATGATAGAGGTCAAGTATGTGGCAGCTAGTGATGCTTTAAAAGAAGCAGTGTAGCTCTACAAGTTTCTTGGGGATCTTGAGATAGTTCCTAGTATGGATAAAGCGATATCACTATATTATGATAATAGTGTAGCGATAGCTAATGCTGAGGAACCAAGGTTTCATAAGAAGAGTAAGCATATTCATCGGAAGTATCATGTAATAAAGGAATTCGTCGAGGATGGGCATATTCCTATATGCAAAATCACATCTGAAGACAATTTAGATAATCTATTTACAAATGCACTAACTATGAGAGTTTTCAAGAGGCATGTGGAAGTTATGGGGATACGGGATATGCTATATTTACTCACTTAGTGCAAGTGGAAGATTGTTACACATGTATGCCCTAAGGAGAGGCATGTAGAAGTTATGGGGATACAGGATATGCTATATTTACTCACTATGAGAGTTTTCGAGAGGCATGTGAAAGTTATGGGGATACAGGATACGCTATATTTACTCACTTAGTGCAAGTAGAAGATTATTACACATGTATGCCCTAAGGAGTAAAAATGTAATATGGTTTGGGAGACATTTTAATCAATAAAGAATTTATTTATTTTTCATATACCAAATTATTGTCCATTTTACATTCATATTTGTTGAATGTAGGATAAGCAAATAAAGTCTGAGATTATCAGCCCAAACCTTTCAGAATCAAGCGCATGATGGACAGATTATGCGGAAGGTATGATTCTAAAGGTGATGATCTAAATTACACGATCCACAATCGAGGGAATAAAGTTGGGTACTTTGTTCATGCTAAGATTGTTATGCTATTTATACCCCTAACGGAAGATGGCTTGTCTTGGCCATGGGAGTTAGACTTCATGAATAGAACATTAGTACATTGTCATAGGTGACGATGTATTGGATCAGGACATAA
>CAMOHE010043674.1:0-27030 GCA_946598075.1 Artocarpus hirsutus | reverse complement strand
GTTTATTAATAAATGGCTAAGTGGTTGGATCTATGGTTGAGGTTTTTTTGGGCATTATGGTTGTCTTACATTATCATGTCTGAAGGAGGTTATGGATTGCTCCTCTTAGGGTTCATTTGTTGTACATATTCAAAATGGTTTAGTTTCAAACTGCATGGTTTGAATTTAAATTATGTAGTTTAAATTATGGTTTTAAATTGATGTTTGTAATATAAAGATTTAAAACAATAATAATTGTTTAAAAACAAGAACTAGTGATTAAAAAACTACAGTTTATGAAAAAAAAAAGAGATTGAAAACGGTTTTACTGTAAAAAATGGTTCAAAACTACTAACTTGAGGGCGAAACAAAGTTTATAGGCCGTTTGATATGTAGGTTCAAAACCTTTTAATACCATAGAAGCGATTTAAACTAGTGTTTAGTAGAGTAATAATTGAGGCGGGTTTAAACTACAGAGGTGGTTTCAAATTAGTCAAAACCCTCAAAATCTAAACTTTGTCCCCTCAAGTTCACATGATTTGAACCCTTTTTAACCGTAAAAAATATTTTCGTTATTGTTTTCCTTTCATAAGGTATAGTTTTTCAAACACCAATTTTCGTATTAAACTTTATGCGATGTTTACTCTCATTTTAAACATTTATATTATAAACGTCAATTCAAAATCACCCTTCAAACCACATAGTTTAGAACCTACAGTTTAAACTATAAAGTTCTCAACTATTCCAGTCTGAACCTATGCAACAAACGAACCCTTAGATTTTGAGTGTTTAGGATGGTTTAAAACTGTATTCACAGTTTATAACCGCTTTAATTATTATTCTTCTAAATGCCAGTTTGAACCATCTCCATGGTTTAAAACCTTCTGCATTGTTTAGAACCTAGTCACTAAACGACACATTAGTTTTTTCTTATTGCTTTTTTTTTTTCTTTTACCTTTTTTTTCCTTCCTTAAGTTAAAGCAATCAAGGGAAGATTAAGTCTCTTTGATCAAAAGCTGAAAATTATTAGGGATTTTCATAATTCTTATCTAAGTCTAAGAGAGTTAAAGATTAGAAGATGTTGATGTTAGTTTTTTGGTCAATAAGTTGTCTATGCTATTTCAGAAAATGCAAAAAGTATTAGCGTAGTTCTTCCCTACAAAAGAAATTAGTATTCAAACTTTACATATTTACATAAAAAAAAGTAACGTATTTTAGGGGGAAAAAATCACTAATTCAGTAATTAATTTTAACTCCTTATTCCTCTTTTATTTTTTTTAAATAATCAATAGCTTTGAAAAATGAAAAAAGAAAGCAAAGAATAATGTTACCCGTAGAGCAATTCTTTTAGTCATTTGATTAATTTTTAGGTTTAATTGCATTAGCACACACTAAATTTATCAGGGTTTAGCAACATAGACCCTAAATAAGATTTACAACAATTATGATCCAATAGCTAACAAATGTCAATTAATGGATGAAAATTGTCCAACATTTTCTTACAAATGCATCCTAATTTTTCGTTGTTGGTAAATTACACCTTGAACTTTATAAATTTTGGTAGCTTGGACCCTAATGCCTTCTATTATTAATTAGACTGCAATCAAAGTGTAAAATTTAGGGTCTTAAATGTCAAAATTAAAAGGCATAGTGAAACATGCAAATGACGATAGGTTCAGGGTGTATGGGTCCAATTTAGACTAAAATTTAACATTATAATTAATGAGTTTTCATATTAAAACTTATGCACCACATCATGATCCCATCATTTTTAAGTGGGGCTCAGCATGACTCGAATTCTAAACCTATGGTTGAAGTGGAGGGACTTACAACCATCTAGACTACACTCACTCGTTTTGGCTATCCCTTTTAACTAAGAGCAAAATTTCTATTTATTTTAAAGATTGGCTTAGTATCAATATACTAATGATAACCAATCCTATTTACCTCTATGAGGTTGTAATGCCACAACTAAAAAAACAATGATATCAAATTTAAAAAGTACACTACATATTAGATTAGAGTCGATAGTTTTGTGAATAGAGGAATATATCCTTCTAGGGGTAAAAAGGATTTTTCACCAATGATATACCCATAATTTCTCATTGATAGACTAGGTTATTACTGATTCCATAAATTATTGATTCATAATAATGATAGACTAAGTTAATAAACTATATCACCAATTAGCTATTTTATTTTTTTCGGAAAGAGTTATACCAATTAACTATTCTAAAAACGCTCACTTTTTTGTGAACTACTTCTGAGGGTTTTTTGTGACGTACTTGGTAAATCCATATATAGATTTAAACAAATTTATTTTATGAGAAAAAATACCATAAAAAATGCTTGAAATATTTGAATCATGGTCAAAGGAATGTTAATTCTCGTTCAAACTTGTAAACAAAGATGTGGTTAATTTAACAGATCTTGGATTATTTACTTAAAAAACGGTCATTTGCCTTAAAATCCCAAAATTTAATCATAAAGCTAAAGTCCAAGCAAGACCTTGTTGCAACCTTAGGATAAAAAGCAAGATGTCCTCTCTGAAACCTTAGGATAAAAAACAAAGCGTCCTCCCTGAAAACTTTTTCCCTTGGTCAATTGGCCATATGCGCTTCCTTCTACGCCTCCGCATCATTTCCCTTCTCACTCAATCAAAACCCCAGCATTGTGGGTCCCGCCATAGCCCCATACCAATCCTGAACAAATATAGCAGGAAAAAACTCAAATGGGTCCCACTCTCACTTCAATTGCTAGCTAGCTTAGCTTAAACCTTATAATCCAGCCGCTTCACGTTACCATATTCTCTCTCTACTCGATCTCCGCCGTACTCCACCGGGAACGAAGAAAACAACAAAGGCCCCCACTCATCCCATGGCTTCCCATCACTGATCAATCGATCAAACGAACAAAAAGAAAACCCCCATAACACCGCCTCCCAAAACCCACTTTCTCAGTCTCTGGCTGCTTTCTTTTTCTTCCTCTAATGGAGAACTATTCCAACTACTCCTACCCGGACTCACGAGACTCCTCGCCGCGGTCCCGGGAGATCATCGACTGTGACAACTCCTCGTGGGACGATCCCCAGCCGCCTTCCTCCGGTTACAAGGCCAAATTCATGTGCAGCTATGGCGGCAAGATCCAGCCCCGCCCCCACGACAACCAGCTAGCCTACGTCGGCGGCGACACCAAGATCCTCGCCGTTGACCGCTCCATCAAGCTCCCCGCCTTCCTCGCCAAGCTCTCCTCCATCTGCGATGCTGACGTCTGCTTCAAGTACCAGCTTCCGGGAGAAGACCTCGACGCCCTTATCTCCGTCACCAACGATGAAGACCTCGACCATATGATGATGGAGTACGACCGACTCTACCGAGCCTCCGCGAAACCGGCGAGGCTGAGGCTGTTCCTCTTTCCGTTGAACCCTCCTCCGTCCTCTCAAACCAGCTTTGGATCGAGCGAGAACAAGTCGGAGCGGCAGTGGTTCGTGGACGCCTTGAACTCGTCTCCTCCGGCTGCGGCGACGGCGGCGGTCACGGCGCAGAATCCGGATTTCCTGTTTGGCTTTGATAAGGGATACTCGGCCGTTCCTTCCGGCAAATTCTCCGATTCTGCTCCTCCGCCGACGCTTCCCGATTCGATTATCGCGAAGGATGTATCGGCCGGATCGGACTGCGGATCGGAGGATCGCCACGTTGTCGGAGAACCGGTTGTGTCCCCAGCCGATATCCAGAGGCAGATCGAGGAGTTGCAGAGGTTGCATATCGCGACTCAGGAGCAAGCGATGCTCCAGAGAAAATACGAGGAGGTGGGAAACCCGAGGGCCTACACCGGCGGAGAATACTATCAGAAGGCTCCAGAGAAATTGGCCCCGGCGCCGGCTCCAGCTCCGGTGCCGGTCCAGATGCCGGCGACCTACGTCTCGGAACGGCACGTGGCCGCCGGAGGTTATCACGTGGCGACGGCGGCTCCCGCCGGTACGGAACAGCCAGTCTACCTAATTCAGACTCCAGGCGGCATGTACCAGGCTCCGCCAATGCGACCGGTGACCGGACACGTTGGTCAGCCGTACTACGGAGTTCAGAGGATGGTGCCGCCTGAGGTTTACCGGGAAGCGCAGGTATACAATGCGCCGATGCCTCAGCAGCCAAAGATGGGAACGTATACCGACCAGGGATTTCCAATGGTGCAGCAGCCACCGCCGCCGCAGCAGCAGCAGCAGCCGCCACCGCCGCAGCCAAAGGTCGGTGGCATGGCCGAGCAAGGGTTTACGCAGGTCGGCTATGACAGCGCAGGGAGGCAGGTGTACTACACGGCGACGACGTCGTATCAGAATATGAGTCCAGTGGGGGTCGACGGCAGACCAGGCGTCGCCGGCGTGGTTACGGGAGCGTTGAATCAGGATGGTAAGGTGGTTGTGGCCAAGGCTTCTCAAGCCTCTGCCATGTAAGTTAGAGAATATATATGATATCTGGATTAGTTTACCTACACTTTACTAGTAATTATTGAAAATAAGAAAGGAATGGAAGGATATTTACATATTAATTAATATAGTTTAGTATATAGTATAGGTTTTTTTGGTTTGTTTGTTTGGTGTGATTTTCTGGAAATGTGGAAACGCTTTTTCTGGTGTTTTGGTGGGGTTTGTCTTGGCATTTTGTTGTGCATACAAGGGGTGTAAATTTGATTGCTCTGTGATGAGTTGTTTATTGCAATTTATGACCTAGCAGCGGCTTCTGTTGGTATGCTGAAACTTGAAATTCTTGTAGTAATATGATATTTGTTTGGCCTTTTTATGCGAAAGGCAATGGGAAAGATGATTAAACTATGATGGGAAAATACTTAAAACCTGAAACAAAAATTACGAAACAAACGACACTGGGATTAGGGGCCATTTCTTATTTTAACGGAGGATTCTAGTTTTGGTATGTTGTTTTATGGTTTCTATCTGATTATTCATTTTCGAATTCCCATTTTTTGGTATGTTCTAGTGGATTCTAGTTATTCATTTTATATCTGATTATTTTAACGGAGGATTCTAGTTTTGGTATGTTGTTTTCTAGGCATTGTTGTTGTTTTTTTTTTTTTAACAAAGCGAGGTCGTCGGAGTCTGTTAAAATTTGTGTACATCTTCTCATATATATATGATAAAGTATGGTGACTTAAATTTTGTTTGGTTCGACCTGAAAAGTTCGTGGTATGACAATTATGGTGAAAGAAAAAAATGTGAGATTTTTCATGAGATCAGTGATGGCCTACGGGATCGGACTGAGATTTTTCATAAGATCTATGATAGTTGTGGAAGAATTGGGCCGATAGGCCCGATCCAGTAGCCCATAATTGATCTCGCCGGGGGTGCGAGGCTCCGACCTACGGTACAGACCTTTGTGTTTTAGGCCGTTTCATTTATGTTTTAAGCCCCTAGGGTTTATGCCTATATATATATATATATATGATGTATTGCGTTAGAGTTTCAGGATTATCGTTTTAGCTTTCTTAATTGCTTCCATCTTATAATTTTTTTCGAGTTTAGTGATTTTTTTTGTCTCTTCCATGGTTTTTTCCTTATCTTAGGCTTCCACGTAAATTTTTGTGTATTTTTGTTTTTTGTTTTTATCGTATTATTTTCGTAAAACCTTTCATTATATATATATATATATATACAAAAGCACATGCTTTGCTTTAGATTAACTAGTTAAGTAAAATTGAGCATTTTTTTCCCCCTGAAGTAGTTTTGTTAGCATCCTTTTGTCGTTTTTGTGTGAATGAATAAAGTTCTTCAAAGGTACATTGTTGGGTCGCTCTATTTCAAACACCGAAGGAAGAATTTTAAGTTTGCCGATCTCCACTTAATTGCTAGATAATTGAATGATTATTTGTACATTGCCAATTGGATTAGGAGTAATTCAAAATTCCAATTCAGGCCTACCTTAGTACCTTGTTTCTTTTGCTGGAGGAAAAGAAAAGAGCCATCAAGTGTGTCTGCCATTGTTACACAAGTGGGGCTCTTTACATGGAGGGTTTCATTTGAACAGAGTAAGGGGTATCTTTTAGATTTTCTGTTAATTTTCAGACAAAATCAAATCTTACTGCAGGTTTTGCTGAAACCTTTCTGCTAAAAAAGCATGAAACTGTCCCCTTTGAGGGCCAGTGCTAAAACATTGGAACCAAGTATTCAGCAACCATGAGCTCTAGCAAATGACTATTTTTATGCTATAATTCTGGATTTCGCCGACTCTAGTTGCACTCGTATTATTCGACACAACAAGGCTGCAATCAATATTTTATTATTATTATTATTATTATTTTATTTTATTTGCTCCCAATTGGCATGCAATTTCGTACACCCTAGTTAAAACGGGACGGAAATGGTTTACTCTACCGTATTAGGTGAATGGGGTTGCTCGAAAATGACCTTGCTATTACATGATCTGGTAGCTGTTTATTCAGCTAAGCTAGGTTTGGTTTTAAAGATCCATACTGCATTTCCTTTTACATACATGTCTATATACCTGCTGCTAGCACACAACAAAGAGCCTTCTGTAATGATTGGTACATCGACACAACACGAGTCATTTGCCATTTGCAGCTAAGTGACACAGCATGGGCCTTCTTTGGCTAACATTGGTGCATTGAGCAAGAAAAGCCATCTGCATCTATTATAGGTGTGTCGACTGGACACAGCAAGAGCCATATACGGCCAATATTGGTGCATCTACACAGCATATCCCTTCCATTGCTAGTATCGGTGCATAGACGCAGCTAGAGCCATAAGTTGGTGTGGTGACATTGAGCCAAAACCACTGCCTTCCCTGTTATCGAATTCATCACCACAGCCGCTACAACCTACACTGCAACCGCTAAAACCTTCTCAATGGCTGCTTTTCACTCTTATCTTTGCGGCAGTTGTTGCTCATACATCCTTTGCTCATGTCGCCTTTCACAGTGGATTGGCACTCGTTACTATTCCGTCCAGGGATTTTGTTTTCTCCCTTCTATGATTTCTGTGCTCTCTCTAGCGGCAATACTAAAACCAACTCCAATGGTAGTGAAAATTATCGCAAGCATTTTAGCTCAAAATATCAGACAAGAAAAACACCGGCAAGACCGCCCAGGGCAATAACTGCCACTCTTCCCTGATCTCTTCATGAAGTAACGAACATTAGTCATGCTCATTAAACGCCCTTCTATATTCAATAAACAAATTATTATACCTCCTGGAAGCCAGTTTTCAAGTTGAGCAGAGCCGCTGCTTTTCCATATTCTGCTGAAAATTTAACGGCGGTTGTGAAATTCTGCTTGGTTGTCTCTTTGGCACAGTTCTTAGCCTCGTACTCTTGTTTTTGACTAGGAATTATAATTACCTATCCTTAAGAATACACCGAATTTAGTTGGTTACTTGCTCTGCGTGAGATCAGCAGCATCATATTCCATTATCTACATCCAAGTGACATTTGTTTCTCTCTCACCTTTTGCCTCCCTGCGGGCTTCAAGGTATGGTCATCTTCCCCAAATGTCTCCCTAAGCTGAAATAACCAGTTTGAGTTCATCAAAGACCACCCTTTTCCAACATTTTCTGCAACCACAAGTGTCTTGTCAGAGGGTCTCACTCCGATAGCTTCTTTTTTGGCTAGAACATTGTGCCTTGCTTCTGCTGAATGCCTGTAATTCACCTCAAGGAGGCAGAAATTATCACTTGTAGTCTTATAGATCACCATTTTATATAATTCATCAAATATAACCAGGCCATCAAATATTTACTTTATTAATAATGTCACCGCTGTTTGATCACAAACTTCTATACACTCTCTAACAACAATAACAAGGGCAATCAAGTTGTGAGGATTCTAGCATTTCGGTTACTGATAAATATTTAAGATTTTAACGGCAAATTCTCATGGTAGATTTGAACTCAATGTTAACTACCTCATCGGTCACTGATAAATATTTAAGATTTTAATGGCAAATTCTCATGATAGATTTGATCTCAATGTTAAGTACCTCATCGGATGCTGATGAGCTCGTTAGCCTCATCCGCAATTGATTTCCAGCTTTTGTCATTTTGAGAAGTGTTCGAAAATGGACGGGACCAAACCATGTGCAGCTCATGGTGGGGGAGTTGGAGAAGTCAACGAGAGAGCAAGGTGTAGACTCATGCGCTTCGAACTCGGGATCCAACCACTTCTCAACTGTCAGCTTAGAAGCTGGTTTATTAGGTCTTCTAGAGAGATTTCTGTAGTTTCCAACACTTCAACAGGCTTTGATTTTAGCAAGCTTGAAGATGAAACCGACATTAGTTCAAAAACCAGCTCTCCAGTGGGTTCGCATGGGAAAACAACAATGATTCTTTGCTGATTCAGAAGAAATGCCTCATCTTCTCTTGGTGTTGAAGAACATATCTTGCTGTTTCTTGCTAAAGAATACAAAGAGGTCCCCTTTGTGCCCCGTTGGTATATCTCTAACTGCCACAATTTCCAGCATGACCTGAATGTCAATCAGGATCCATAGAATCCTATCAGTTGTATGGCAACTGAATTAGCAGGTATAAACAAAAACAGAGTAAACATGAGTGCTAGTTGGATGATGTTCATCATATGCATCAGATTAATCATGCAAAGATATAAGGTAGCATACAACATATGATTGGGTTAACTCGTAGTGATACCTTGACTTTAGTCTGAAATAGTGGCTAAAGACAACAAAGCATACCTCCGATAGCTTTCTTCTCTGGAGATGAATCGCATTCGGACACCCATCTAGTCGAACTTTCTCCTTTACGAAGGGTGCAAATTGGCTAAAATTCATGTCGAGGGGAGATGGGGCAGTGCTTCTGTACATTGCTCCTGCCCTCCAGTACCTTGAACCAAATGTCTCCTCCCATTGCTTGGTGGTCTCTGAAAACCCGACATCTAGCTTTTGGCCTTTGGTTCTATCAGTAGTTGTCTCATCATGATCCAACACCTTGTCCATTATTGCCATAAATGTTTACAGAAAGAAGAAGGGTGTAGCTGGTGTGCGTACCATATGAGGTCTTTGTCATACCATGGAACAAAAATCTCTTTGTAGACCTCTCCTTGTTTCTCAATATTAAAAGCCAGAGCCCTTTATATCTAGCCACGGCTCCTTCCAAATAGGGATTCACTCTTGTAGGGTCTGGATACTTGTTAAGGTTATTGGTTACATGCTTCAGAAAAAATGTGTTGGGGAAAATGAGTGCAAAGGCATTATTAAGAGGACAAAAGAGGTCCAATTAAGTACAGAAATTGTATGTTGATTGGCAAAAAAGAAAGAAGTAATTTCCTACGTACTCCACTTCCATGCCCAACTATTATATTGTGTGGCATTGAATGTGTAGTGGCATGAGTGAAAATTGGGCTCATTCTTAGAGTAAGACTAGGATGGATACTTTCCGTTCCATTGGTAGAGAGGGATAGAGACGAGATGATACCAATGATTTTTTTTTTTTAGCGTGCACACGCACACACACACAAAAAAACAAAAGTACAGTAATTCTCTTATCAATATTTTTTCAGATCTTGATACCTTACATAGGAGGACCCCTATCTGCAGTCTGATTTTAAAGGCCAAAACTTGATGTTCCATAGTTTAAAAGTGGAGAATTAATGGACTTTCTTTAACATTTATCTCATTTGTAAATCCCATTGCATAAAGATATGTGCTACATCTAAAACACGTGAATAGAAAATTTTGGTGCCTAATTGAGCCTTAAACTTGACAAACTTTTGAGAACAAGGGGTGATCTTTCTGTAGATACCATGAGGCTTGAAGCAAGAAAAATGGGATAATTAATTAATTGATTACCTTGTAACAGAAAGAACTACACCGTTTAGCGGCCAAGAGGAGATCATACTTGTGCCTTTTGAGAATCCGAACTTTGCTTCTGCAACATCACTGGAGAAGAAGCTGCTCGTATCGAGTTCATAAGCCGCATTAGGATAAAACCTGTTCCATATTTTTTCAGTGCTTCTTGCAACTTTCTTGAACAGATGATACAACATTTCGGTTGTCTAGTATTTTATCATAAAACGACTCACAGTCTGACCAAAAAAAAAAAGGGAAAAAAAAAGTAGCTTGGATAAGAGACACATTTTTCTTGTGGATCATGGATGAAGATTTCTCAAATTTATGCAAAATTTTTATGCTTGAGAATCGAACCGGGGTAAGCCTATGACAATGCCAAACCCATTCGCAATCCAGGGGCACAACTTAAGCACCTTCTAAAGCCTCGGACTCATTGTGTTTGGCAAGTAAGGGAAGCCAATAATATTTGTACCTGAAATTAACAGAGAACAATTTTGTTTTCTTGATTTGCAAGAAAAATTCAAAATTCCTTGATTCTTAAGTAACGAAATTATCATGCCGATGGACAGCCCTCCCTAAAGTGGGGCCACCGTAGAGGTGACGGTTCCAATCAACAGCGGCTAGAAACTGTAGCTGCTCTTTAGCTGCAGCCACAAGATCCTCACTTATCTCCATGTTTATGCTTCCAACCATTCAAATTCTTTCTTGTTATCCATGTCTCACTTGAAAATCAGACTAGCCACCAACTTCACAAGAAACAAAAAAAGAAAGTCTTCCAATTCCGTTTTACCTAATCTCAAAATCAGATGGTGGACCCTATGCATTAAAGGGGAGGGTTGGAGATCATGTGAATTCTTAGTTGATTGTTAACTAGTGCAGATATTTATAGCGTAAAAGATACAAATAAAAAGTTTAAAACTGTAAACACTGTAGCATGCGAGAGTTTTATACTGTAGTAACTTTCTTTTCTTTTCTTTTCTTTTTTTTTTTTTATACTGTAACATAAAAGAGCTTTACACTGTTTTTAACTGAAAAGTTGGTTAGAACCAACTTTGCCAGACAGGCTTGGACCTTTGGTATTTGGTATACTGCCTACAAATGGTTAGTTTTAGTGCAAACTGGTAACAAACACAGAGATGAGGTTTCTTCATTGCTTGGAGAATTGGCATTGTGAGAAGTTGTTGAGGATCAACAAGGACTTTTTATGTCTGGTGGTCATGAGTAGGATGTGAATTTCCCTGCAACAATTAGGGTAATTCAATGACACATTGTCCTTTGGGTAGTTTGTTAATACCTGAAGCACAACTTTGACAATGTATTGATGTTAGATGTGAGATGGCCCTTGCTCGCTTGAATGTAAAAAATTCTCTATGTAACGTTCTACCGATTTCATGAATGTCACATTCCTCTTTTGCATTCTTAATTCTATGTTAAAAAAATCCATTTCGATAATATTTTGTCAAATTTACGGTGCAAAAAGACCATTTTAATGGACCGCCAGACGCCTTAAGTTTGATCAATTTGGTCAAACTTGCACTGAAAATGGTTTTTCAGTAGTAAGTTTGATTAAATTTTGTCGAAATGTTTTCAACATATTATTAAAGACACATGAAATGGCTATAACGTTTTGAAAATACATAGTAAAACATATCAATTCGATGAAATACAAAAGGTATTTAGATAGTTATCCCTAATAAATAATACACCTTTGGAATATAATGCATCTGACGTACTGGGGTTCTTTTTCTCTTGTAATAACTTCAAGGGGCTGATCTGCTTTGACACTTCTGTATTGAATAATAATTTCATTTGCCCAAAGACTAACCAATTAAGTAGAAAGGTCCTCTACATTATGAATATTGACGAGTGACCAATATGAAACCTTTTTGAGGATATGTGACACATATCCATATTCTTTCATGAGGAAAATTAAAAATTCATACACCTAACATGGTTAGACTTGTACAGATATAAACAACACCTTTGAGTAAATTGTCAAACGTCAATGGCCTTTTTAGCTTCTATGAAAGTATTTAAGAACCAAGTTTTAACACTTTTAATTGTTACAATGTAAAACTTTCACATGTTATAGTGTAAAATAAAAATATACTATAATATAAAGTTCTCTCATGCTAGTTGAAACTTTTGCAAACTCTATATGAAATTGTGTCATTGTACGCTACCTTGTGCCCAGTAGTACTCAACAAGCATTTGAGATATTGACCTATCTATTATGAAGTTATTAGCACCAAAAAGTGTTCCCTTTTTTCTACCATTGGAAACTCAACATCTCTAATTCTTGGGCATTTTAATTGACAGTAATTGAACAAAAAAATGATTTGCACTACTTAATTTAGATTGGTGAAGAGACTTGAATGAGGATGTCATCCAAAGTGGAAGCAAGAGATGAGGAGAAAAATAATAGTAAACAGAACTGAGTGGGAAGTGGACCTCCCTCACTTTTCAATCACAAAGTAGGTATGAAATTATGGGCTTCACCTTCACATCAAGAGGGGGAAAAGATTCCTTTATTATATGATTTGAAGGAGAAAGGTAAAATTTATATTTTGAATACCTACTCCTCTTTCTCAAAATTCAATAATCATGTTGCGGTAATGCTCATCCAAAGTCCAAAACATCGTTGTAACACACCTTACAAGGTAATCTTTTTTTTCTAGGATGAGCCAAAAAGGAGCTTAGAATAGAATGATCTTCAAAGTGACGCCACTCAAAGCATCTTTGACAAAAGTAGTCTAAATTATTTTCTTAGTTATAAACAATGTAAAGCTCTCGTATGCTACAGTAATAATAAAAAAATCGCTACAATGTAAAGCTCTCACATGTTATAGTAAAAGCAATTTTAACCACTGTTGAGGTGTTGGGTTCCCCGGCCGGAGCCTAACGGGCACATCGAACGTATTGCTGAAAGGGCCCCTGTTCGGGGAGGGACCTCAGCTCGGAGTTGCCTCCTGCAGGAGGAGCACGTTCCCCAGGAGTTCGAACCCGTATCCTCTTAAATAAGAGGGTCTTAGGGCCTATCCCAGGTACTAATCCATCGGGTTCCTCGGCTGGAGCCTGGCGGGTACCTCGAACGTATTGCCGAGAGGGCCCCTGCTCGGGGAGGGACCTCAGCTCGGAGTTGCCTCCCACGGGGGGAGCGCGTCTCCCATGAGTCGAACCCGTATCCTCTTGAATAAGAGGGTCTTAGGGCCTATCCCAGGTACCAATCCAATTGGATGGATTGGTACCTGGGATAGGCCCTAAGACCCTCTTATTCAAGAGGATACGGGTTCGACTCCTGGGGGACACTCTCCCCCGCGGGAGGCAACTCTGAGCTGAGGTCCCTCCCCGAGCAGGGGTCCTCTCGGCAATACGTTCGAGGTGCCAACTAGACTCCGGCCGAAGAACCCAACACCTCAACAACCACCCTACCAAACACGTTTCAGGTAGCATCCAAGGTTGTCCATGTTCAAAGATAACTAACTTTGGCATTTTATGTCTTTATTTTTATTTTTGGTGTTTGGAAGAGTGGTGGAAACCAATGGTTAGAACCACTTTTACTGTAGCATGTGAGAGCTTTATACTGTTCATAACCGAGTTTGTGGTGGAAACTGAGTAGTTAGAACTACTGCCAAACAGGGGGTTTGTTTTTATTTGTGTGTATTTTTTCTCTCCGTTGTTAGGCAAGAGGAGATCCTGCAACAAAAGGCACTTTTATTTATTTATTTTTTCGTTTTTGTTATGTAAATGACTTTTATATATTTATTTATGAAAATTATTGATTGAAAAAAATGTTTTAAATGTAATATTGTCTTTTTACAGCAGAGTCTAATATCAATAGTGCATAGGGCATTTTTTGAGCTCACACAAAATAAAAAAATTTAACGGTTTAAAAATAAAATTATATAGATAGTACAATTTCACATGTTGTATTATAAACATCTCCTTAAATTTATGATATTTTTACGGAACTAAAAGGTGTAAAACTACATGAACTAGCTGACCCGTGTGCTCGGAAATTAAAGAGACAATGCTAGGTACAACTAAAGTCTTGTAGAGGCTATCTCGCTTTTTGTTTAATTTATTAGTTAACAGAAAATCAAATAATATAAATGTTTTTTCTTTTGGGAAAAGGAATATAAATGGTTAAATTAAATAATATAAATAGTTTTTTTAAGGAGAGGAATACGAATGGTTAACATTTAACATGTATGTAATGTGTTCACATTTCTTATTGAATTCTTATATATATATATATATATATCCCTCTTATTCCTTGAAGTTGGAAAAAAAACTTGTCCCACTTTTGAAAAATCAGACTATTATCAGTTCCATAGATCAGATCATTAACACAATTATTACTGCCACTAATTAGCATAATTAGTATTGATGCCTTTGTTATTATTATTATTATTATTATTATTTTGATAATAATGCCTTTGTTATGTTATTGCCATAGAGCCACGGCTGTCTCCATGACACAACTTTAATTTGAAAATTTAGATGGATTAATAAACAATAAACATAGTTAGCTTTGCGTATTGTCCTTCTTCCACTTGCTCTAATTCAATCAAAGAACTTGAATTTTATTAAATCTTAATATTCCCCACTTGATCACTTTTTCAACATAATCTTGTTAATGATTTTATCAGTAATCTTTTCGTCTTAAATAATTTCCCACCTTATATGTTTTAAAAACCATGTGCTGATATTTATTAAATAATTAACCATGTGCTGCTAATATTTTGTATTTAAAATATTTGTATTCTGACAAACAAGTCTTTTAAATTCCAATTCGAGTAGTTTATCAAGTCTAATTCAGATTAAAATAGATACTAAAGTTTGAATCTTTGCAATAATATTACAAAGATAGCGTTGACAAAAGCGGAGGCTAAAAATCAGAAAGAATCACGGTTGTTGCCGTACAAGCATAAAAAGAACCCAAAACAACATTCTCACTCACTAAGCCAAGGGCTTAAAAAAAAAAAAAAAAAGCTTAAAACTCAAATATTCTTTTTCTGTTCTTTTTTAAAAAGTTATACGTAGCCAAATTATTGTCATGAAATTAAAATTTAACATAATATTCAAAACATTTTAAGAATATCATCAATTACATAATTTTAATGATCGTAATTTGTATTATGTAATAATATAGTGATTATTTTACTCTTATCATTTTGACATTACATAATAAAATCGTATTTTAATTTGATAAACATAATTTGACCACTTGCTCATTAACACCTTTTTTGTTAAGGTTTTAAGTCTCAAATATCTAATTAATTACTCAACTGACCCCTTTTTCCAATAAATGAACCTTTTCTATCCCAAAAAATATTTTAACTTATTAATGTTTCTAAATAATCCGCTAATGAGTCTAAATTTGGTATCTCGTAGTTGTCTTTCCAATACCTTTTGGACAACTCATTTATATGTTTATTATTTTTTAGAGGATTATTTGCTTATTATTTTAAACATTTATTTTACGTAAATTCTTAAATTTAGATAATTTGAAAGATAATATTAGGAATAGAACAACAAATTTGGACTGAGCCACTACTGCGCCTGTACCCAAACACAACAAATCCGTTTTTCTCCGTCAACCACTTTCATGGTATCTATTTTTGTCCCCACCAAACGTCAATCTCTTTTAAACCCAACCCCCCAAGGAAAATAAAAAAATACACGTTTCTTTTTTTTTTAAAAAAAATAAGAAAACACATTTTTTTTTTGGATTTTTACCAGTTTGATATCCTGTATTTTTTTAAAAAAAAGCATATTAATATTTTGTTGTTTTAAAAAAATACAAAATAAGGCCTTATAGTTTTTAAAAATTTCATTTTCATATTTTGAGTTAGTGTTTTAGATGTGAAATATCTAACTCACCTTTTTATTAATAAACTATTTGATTAAAAGTATAAAAAAAATAAATATAAACAACACAAAAAAAAAATAAATTCACATATACGTTTTTTTTATGAGTTTTGTATAATTTTTTTGTTTTGATTTTCTATTATAGTTTTATAAACTTAATTCGGGTTCATTAATTAAAAATATATAAAAAAAATTTCGTATCAAATAACATAACTGATAATACTAAAAAATATTTTTAAAAACTATATAGATATTATTTTGATATTTTATAAATACAAAATGTTAATGTGATGCTTTTTTAAATACATGACATTTACGTGATAATAACCCACTTTTAAAAAAATGAAAAAATGATAAGAACCCAATTTTTTTTAAAAAAATAAAAATACACATTTCTCTCCCCACTACAGATTTTGTTTGTTTACCCAATTTGCTCATTTTCATTATTTGTCCTTTTTTGTATATATTTTCCATTTCCAGTGGAAAAGCCTCTCTCAACTTTGCCAACCGGGCCAAAGATTTTCCCTGGCTTTTCTCGCGGTTTCTGACTTGACAAACAATCTGCTTCTCTCTTCTTTTTCTTTTTTCCTTTTTTTTCCCTATGCTTTTGAGCTGTACTCTGCTGTATTTACTTGATTCGTCGAGGCAAAAAGCGAAGATTAATCGAGGAAAGTTGAAATATTTGTAGAAAAGTAGAGAATAACGAAGCCGAAAGATTTTTTTTTTTGGGTGAAAATATTCTTTTGTTTTAGAGCTTGCTTTTTTTGATTATGTTCCAAAAATGGCAAGATTAAGCTGAGAGAGAGAGAGAGAGAGAGAGAGAGAGAGAGAGAGAGAGAGAGATGGTGGTGAGGAAGGTAGGGAAGTATGAGATTGGAAGGACAATCGGTGAAGGAACTTTCGCGAAGGTCAAGTTCGCGCAGAACACCGAGACTGGCGAGAGTGTCGCCATGAAAGTTCTCGATCGCAGCACCATCATCAAGCACAAGATGGTCGACCAGGTTTTTGTTTTTTGTTTGTTTGGTTTTGTAGTTTTTTTGTTGGGATTTTAGCTGATTGTGGAAATGGAAACAGCAATTTAGCTTTAGCCATTGTTCTTAGCTTTCTTATTTCAATTAAGATGAGTAATTTTGATAGCCCCCATGTCAGATCTCAATATAGTTAGCTCAAACAATTACTCTTACGATCGAAAAAAGGGGGAAAAAAAAGGAAAGAAAATAAAAGAAAAAGAAAGGAAAAGAAAAGAAAACTCCTTGAAAATTCTTTGTATGCGAGAGAATGTTGTACTTCAATTATTATGTGATTGGTTACTTGCAATTGTCCCTTCAGGGATAACCTTTTAGCGAAATCCTTATCCGAGGGCCCATCTCGGTTTGATTCGAGAATGATGTCCCTTAGAGATAATGAAAAAGGAAATTGTTACTGTTCAGAATTGGATCTGAACATTCTCAACCCATCATATAATTGAACTCTGAATAGTGATTTACGTTCTTAACAAGAATGCAAGATCAAAACTGTGATGAAATAAAATGGAAATTGCTTTGTTAATAGATTAGTGAAGTCAACCAGTTAGGAAGCCGTCCCTGGACTATACAAGGTGCCTCTGAGAGATTCTGGGACCCACATACTCAGTGTTACTGTAGTCAATGTTGAATGGTGTAGTTGTTGGCCGTGTTAGCTAAAATTCGTCCTTTGAGATGTTGATGAGGGGTAAACTCGTCTAAATACTTGAGTGGCCATCCTGTATTTAGGTACTACCAAGAATGTCTTGCGTGGAAGTTACAGATGGGACATAATATATTTTATTTATATATAAATATATGTATATATATTTTTTACGTCAAATTTACTAGGACGTAGTTTCGCCAATGAATTCAGATGATCAATGTGCTTACAAGTTTTTCCATTTAGAGAACCACATACTTCATATCAGTCAACTTTTTTCTTAACTTGAAGTCTTCTTTAGCTTGTAAACAGAGCTTCAAGAATAAAGAAAAAAAAAAAAAATACAACGATCATGTCTGAGTGAGTGAACTTCTCGGATTTATTTACACGCATTTTTTTTCTTCTCCAATTGATACTTTTTTTTTTTTTTTTTCATAATGGTCCGTTCTTGTCTTGCAGATTAAGAGGGAGATATCTATAATGACGCTTGTCAGGCATCCTCATGTTGTGCGTATATACGAGGTATGGAATCTTTTTTGTAATTGTGTAAATTTTTTGTATTGTCATCTTAATAACTAATGGTGTCAAAATGTTTCTTTAATAGCCATTGGTACTTCCTCCGACCTAATAGCCATGTTCTCTGTAGGTTTTGGCAAGCCGTACTAAGATTTATATAATCTTGGAGTTTATTACAGGTGGTGAACTATTTGATATAATAGTGAGTAGTCTAACTTGAGATTCAGCTGCTCTAAATAAGTCCTTTTTTTTCTTGTCTTGCCAAGATGTTCACTAATTATTTATGGAAATGCTGATGTTAACAGTGAATTCATTGAGTATGCAGGTTCATCAAGGACGTCTTAGTGAAGCTGAAGCTAGGAGATATTTCCAACAGCTTATCGATGGTGTGGACTATTGCCATAGTAAGGGGGTTTATCACAGAGACCTAAAGGTGATACTCAACTGGCATCTAATATGCTATACTGGATTTCCTTTCCCTCTCAATAAAATTCTAACTAATTTCCTTTTCTCTACAGCCTGAAAATCTTTTACTTGATTCTCAAGGAAATATAAAGATTTCAGATTTTGGTTTGAGTGCTTTGCCTGAACCAGTAAGATTCTTTTCTTATTTATCTTTTAAATTTTTATGCTAAGAAACAACTAAAATTCTTTTTAAGATATGGTATTGAGCTAATATTTGATTTCAAGTATTTGAAAATATGAATTGGACTTAATTTTACTTCTGATGTTTGTCTACAGGGAGTTAGTCTCCTTCGGACAACCTGCGGTACTCCTAACTATGTAGCACCTGAGGTATACTCAAAGGAGCCCTGCTTCTGAAAAAAAAGTCTATAGGAGTTATGTTGATTACTTTTATGCGTTCATCTGTGTCAATCTGTCCATTTTCTACTCTAGGTACTCAGTCACAAGGGTTATAATGGTGCTGTGGCAGATGTTTGGTCCTGTGGGGTAATCCTTTATGTTCTGATGGCAGGATACCTTCCATTTGATGATCTTGATCTGACCACGCTTTACAATAAGGCATGAACTTATTCACTGAAGAACTCTACAATTATTTTACTCGTTCGGTTGCATTATTGATGATCATTATGTTTTTAGTGTCTGTTTGGGCCCATGATTTTTTGTTACACTATTTCAAGTATAGGATCTAATCCAAGTGAATTGTTTCAGATTGCTGTGGCAGATTTTTCCTGCCCATCTTGGTTTCCAGCCGGAGCAAAATCATTGATACGTAGAATTTTAGACCCAAATCCTGAAACTGTAAGTATGTCTATGTTATAAAACATTTTTTTTGCATTGTTTATTTACTTTTGACAGCATTTACTGGTCACATATAAGGTGGACTTGGAAAAAGGTATTGCTGATATCTGTTTATTCTGTTATGAAAAGAATATATTAAGTAAATTTGAATAACATGGTGCTAGTAATTCTGTTTTATTAACTACTTCACGTTGGTTATCTCTGTGTGTATGTGCAGCGTATTACCATTCAACAAATTAGAGATGATGATTGGTTTAGGAAGAATTATGTTCCTGTAAAACTGTTAGAATATGAAGATGTAAACCTGGATGACGTGAATGCTGTTTTTGATGATCCCGAGGTTGGTAAGGCTTTTCAAGTGCAACATCTCTTTCATCTTGTTTTAATGCGTAACTGACGGTGTTTATTGACATTATCCTCTGCTAATCAATCCCAGTAACTGTTTAAGCAAAGAATTAAATTTTAGTACCTGGTACCCACCGTTCACAGCTTTGTATATTTTAGCATTGCATCTCGTCAACATAACCAATACATCTTGTAATCCATCAAGTTCTTAACATGCTGTTTCCATAAATGAAACTTTTGTACTATTTAAATTGATTGTGCTGATTAAAAAAAAATTGATTTTGAGCATATGGAGCCTAGTTTTGGCGGTTGGTAAACGCCCTTAGCACAGCATGCGCGAGCATCCATCCACGCCTAGTCTCTTATTTCTTATTACCCTCTCCAGGAAAAAATCGAATGGCTTTTTTTTTCTCGGCTAAAATTTTTCTAGAAGTGGTTCACCCGGTGACCAATGTGGCAGTGTTTAAAATGCTGATTACCTTTTTACCCGTTTGTTTTCTCACCTCATTTACACGGATGATTTAAAGAGGATTTTGTTATGGATGTTGAACATGCAACTAAACTCTGAGTTTTTATATCCATGTTCTCACCTCATTAAGTGCATTGAATGTTTAGAGATATTGGTCAAAGAAGGTGGTACCCTCAAGTGCCTTTGTTCAAAGGAACCGAATAACCGATGTAAGGTTCGTGTTCTCTTTTGTTGACTTTTGGATTGTGTGGTTGATATAGGAACAAAGGGCTAATGAACCATGTGGAAACGAGGACATGGGTCCGCTGATTCTCAATGCATTCGACTTGATAATTCTATCTCAAGGGTTAAACCTAGCAACACTGTTTGATCGTGGCCAGGTAAGAGTTGTAAGATTCCCTTCATTTCTCCTGTTTTGCAATTCAATCATTTCATGGTTTAACGTACCTTTAGTTTTGAAACATTTTGATTTTTTTCCCCTCCCGGACAGGATTCTACAAAGTATCAGACTCGTTTTGTTTCGCAAAAGCCAGCAAAGGTTATTTTATCTAGCATGGAAGTTGTCGCACAATCTATGGGTTTTAAGACACATATTCGCAATTACAAGGTAAATCTCCCTGATTTTGCTGTAGTATCATACATTTTAAGTTGGAACACTTTTTTCTTCTCATTTCTTGTTTCTGCTAGTATCATAGCGTCGTGGGCTTTGGCTTTGTCTCTCTCTCACCCTACTCTTTTCTCCCCATTCCTGTGTATTTATGAGTTTCTAAGTGCACGTGCATGGATATGTGATTAAGCGTCGCCTTGCCTTGCATTTAACTGATATCCATTCTATTAAATTTTAGATGAGAGTGGAAGGCCTTTCAACGGATAAGAGTTCTCAATTCTCGGTTATACTGGAAGTAAGCTTCTGGTCAGAGTGCACTTTACAATTAAAAGGAACCCTTCAATTTGGTTTGTTAATTTTCTGTTTTCATTTTTTTTTTTTGGCTGAAGATATTTGAAGTTGCTCCCACATTTTTTATGGTAGACATTCAGAAAGGAGCTGGAGATGCCAGTGAATATCTCAAGGTTAGTTTCCGAAAATCCTTTTGCTGCAGCTTAGCTATTCTTAATCAGCATATTTCTCTCATATCAGATTTTCTTATCTCTGCTTTGGCCTGGATTTGTCGTCTTTTTATGTGTAAAATGTAAAGGATGACTGATTATTTTAATTTTAATTGTATCACAGTTTTACAAGAATTTTTGTAGCAATCTTGACGATATCATCTGGAAACCTCCTATCGAATCAAGCAAATCAAGGATCACTAAAACCAGGAGTAAGAGGCGCTGATCTTGTTGCATAGAACATCTCCCACTTTGCTTGTTTTCAACTAAAAGTAAACATGTGTCGATGTTGATAAGAGAGGAGTGAATTGCACTCGGTATCCCTAACCCCACCTACAATCTCTAAAACTAGAACAATATATTTATTGGTTGTAAATTTTTGTGTTATTGTTACGTCCAACTGTTGATACTATTATGCGTTTGACAAATTATAGGCGCACAACTTTTACAGCTTTTGTCAGGTTAGAATGTAATTTACACAGATCCCAAGTTTGCTAATTGTTTTAGCCCCTTATGGTAGATAGCTTATCACGGCACTGGTTCCTCTCTTTATGCATTGATGTATGAATTCTTACATTACCATAAAGGGTCTTACCTAGTCTCTGCAGGATTACATTTTCTCAAGTAAATTAGTTCGCGTGGCACGTCAAGAAAATGGTTTTGAATGATATCTTTTTAAGATGTTGGAAAGAACGTTGGAGGAAGTGAAAGAGTCCTTACCTAGTTATGTTTTGGACTAATTAGCACTCACCACCATGAATTTTGGTCTATCTGGTATTGGTTGTTTTGCCCCTAAATTATTTTATCAGACATTAAGCATCTTGTATTATTGTTTATTGACACTGTGTCTCTCGAATTATTTTATTAGGCGCTAAGGATGTTATTGTATTGTTTATTGACCCTTTTTTAAGAAGATTAAATTTGGGTTAAGTTTATCAATGAACCGGCTGCATCAAGGAAGCTATCGATCGGACAGTGCCATATCAGCGAGAAAGGGAAACTCAGCTGGTTTTCGAGCTATGATGAGACTGGACCTCTGTCGTCGGGGCTCAGCCACCTTTCTCTCATCACCCCCCACATAACGACCTTTATGTCGGTATAAACGTATATATTGCATATATGTAAACCATCAGTTTGGAACCATCGGCGTCATCCCTAGAAGGCTATTGGACACTTTCAAACTTCCAAGGTGGGTGTTGATATGGCATTGTGCAATCTCAATCAGTCAGCTTTCTCGAGATGGCTGGTTGCAATTTAGATTAAACAATCTCGATTTGATCAACTCTTTTCAATCGAGGGATAAAGTGGTAATAAACAATAATATGTGGTCTTTAGTGTTTGATAAAATAATTTGGGAGGTTGAGCGTCGCTAAACAACAATACAAGGTCTTTGAAGGTCTTTGGTGCCGATTAAGGCAATACAGTGAGCAACGTGTCAGGGAGGCTAAATTTTAGGGACATCAGTGCTAATTAGGTTATATTTTGCTAATGGAGGAATGAAGAGAGAGGTTGTAATGTTTAATTATAGCATGGTGCTAAATTTGGACCTGGATCATTTGTTGAGAAAACATGACTGCCAGGGAAAAAAGGGTAAAAAAGCATATGTTAGACTAAGTAGTTATGTGCCTTCATTCACTCTGACATAAAGAAAGCTTTCTATTGTAAGATTCCTGCCATTGCAAAACTGAACCTCCCATAAGATCATTGATACCAAACCGATACTCTTGGTCTTTCTGACTGTAGTATAAAAGTAATCCAAGAAGGACTATGAGAAACTCAAAATGACTAAATAAACCATTGTATCTATACAAGGCAAATGCCTGCCCAATAGGTGAAAACCGAATACACAACTTTCTTATGACTTGAGGATGTCTTGTGATCTGAAAGTGCAAAACTTCCCATCAACATGATGTATTATAATTAAAGAATGTTAATGTTTTATACTTGTTCCCCTAACCAAGGATATAATACAAGACTGCCAAAATCCCCACACGAACATTTGCCTCTGACAATTTTGTGGAGACGCTTGCTATCTCTAATGGTTATCTCCCTAGATGTCAATAAAGAAATAGACTTCATAAAATTATGGCAATCCCTGCACATAATGAAGTTCTTGCTCACTCTAATTGGTGCAGAACTTGATGTGCTCAACAACCCAAAAGCAATGGCTAACTTCTCACTGTGATAAGTGGACGAAGAGGATGACTTGACTTCACCTTCATCTGTTACCTCCAGATCTTCTTGCTTTTCATATCCAAGATCCTTTGCTTGGTCAATCAAATATTCCAAAAATGCGTGCAAATCTGCATTTTGATGGCGAGAGTTGTCATTATGTTTGAATGAATAAACCTTGTCTTTGATGCTTATCCAGCTCCAATCCTTTAGTTTCCCAAGCTTCTCCTCTTTCATCATTTTCCTCACCCTAGAAACATCCTCCCACCTTCCTTCAGAGAGGTACATGTTCAACAACAAGACGTAAGTCTCAGCATCTTTCGGTTTAAGCTTCAGTAACTGTTCAGCGGCATAAAACCCCAATTCAAGATTCCCATGACTTCTACACCCTGCAACCAAGCTTGACCATATGAACTCACTAGGTTCGAATTCCATTCTTTTGATGAGATCAGAAGCCTCATCTAAACGACCTAATCTCACAAACATGTCGATCAGGCAGCCATAATGGTCCATCACGGGCCTAATCCTGTATTCCTTTTGCATCATCTCAAAGTAAGATAGTGCTTCGTCAACCATTCCGGCATGGCTGCAAGCCGATAGAACACCAACAAAGGTGATTTGGTTTGGTCTGACTCCTACTAGTCTCATATCCTCAAACAGATGCAAAGCTTGTTGCGTCATGCCGTGCTGTGCAAAACTTGTGATCATTGAGGTCCATGATATTAGAGTTCTAGTGGGCATCTCCACAAAAGCTTTACTCGCTTTCTCTATGCTTCCGCATTTGTTGTACATATTAATGAGTGCGGTTCCAACAACAAAATCCGAGAGAAACCCTGTTTTAATGGCCTGTGTGTGGATTTGTTCCCCTTGTTCTAAGGCGACCAAACTACTACATACAGTTAAAATACTTGAGAAGGTGAACAGATCAGGTTTCGTGCCAGAGCGGTTCAGTTTCAAAAAAATGTAAAGCGCCTCATTTCCACTTTGATATGCCGAAAGACCATCTCCTTCAAGCTCCATCATCTGGGCATGGCCAGCAATCATCGCATTCCATGTGACCAAGCTGTTCACTTCCATCCCATCAAACACTTTTTTAGCCTCTTTAACCCTACTGGTTTTGAGGTACAAATACATGACAGAATTTCTTACCCGCAAATTCGACTCGAACCCAAGTTTGATGCTTAACGAGTGAACCTGTCTACCTACACTCAGACACATCATTACACAGCACAAGCTCAACACACTAGTTAAAGTGAACTCATTAGGCTCAATGTCCTTCGAGAGCATGTCAATGAAGAATCCCAAACCCCGCACAGCCTCACCATTATCACCGCAAGCAGATATAACCGCGGTCCACGAGATCACATTCTTTTCCCTTATTTTCTTGAACACTCTAACCGCCGAATCCAAGCGCCTGAGTTTGGAGTACAAGCTACAAAGGGAGTTACCAATACTCGTGTTGAAGTCAATTCGGTACTTAACAATGTAACCATGGAGTTGCTCGCCCATATCGACCGACTGCAAGGAAGAACAAGCGTTCAAAACAATCCCCAGAGTGTAATTTGTGGGAAAAGCCCCGGCCTCCAACATCTCATGAAAAACTCTGATGGCAAGTTCGGGTTTCGAATCGTGGACGTAACCAGTCATAAGGGTCGTCCACGCGACGACATTTCTCCTGGGCAAATTGTCAAACACTTTACGTGCGGTTTCCATGGTCCCGCATTTCACGTAGACATTGACGAGAAAAGTCGAGACAAAGGGATCTTTATGAAATCCGGTTTTTATGATCTGGGCATGCACAGTTTCTGCCTCCGAAGATAAATTTTTATCGATGCAGTGTTTCAAGAGCCTGGCGTAGTGAGATGATTCTGTCGAAGCGCCTTCTTTCATCAAGGAAAGCGCTTCTCGGAAGTCCGTAGTGGACGACGACAATAGTTCTGAAGTTCCGTCCAAATGGGTGGTTGTACGGCTTCTCTGATACGACACACTTGGGCTCTGAGACGACACGAAATGTAAAGCTTCAGAGAACAAAAGATAAGCTGACAACATTGACAGAGTTAAAATTCAAAAGCTTGTTTCGAGCTTGCGTTTGAAATTCTAGAAAAGGTAGAGAGAGAGAGAGAGAGGGAGAGAGAGAGAGAGGGAGACAGAGGGAAGCAGAGTACCTTTTCGTTGGGAAGAAAGACGGAGGGGTGTCTTCTGAGGTCGGACTCGAGCGTGGGAGTGCCACTGACTGCGACGGAAGGCAAAGAAGCCATTGACGAACTGCGAGAAAAACCAGTGAAGGTGTCGTTTATCCTACTCTATCCATCTGTTTTTTCCCAAATTTTTGTTTGTGGAGGCAAATTGACGCTTTCTTATTTAATTTATTTATTCCCCTTTTTTAAAAATAAATTTATTCTCCTAGCTTTAGCTACAACCACTTTGACTCAACTGTGAAGGACGTCGCACGGCTAATTACAAAGTGTTTAGACGTGTTGTCTAAAATTAATAGTTATAATTAATGTTAGTTGAAAAATAATAGCATGTAAAGTTTTAGATTATAATATTTTTTTGACAGCATAACATATGAGAGTTATATATTATAATAATAAAAAATTTTGATTCTAACTCATATTGTTAAACTTCACGTTACTCTAGCATGTGACTTTCCTACCAACTATGTAGGTTTTTAAATTGTTACATTCTATTATTATTTTTTTAAAAAAAAATCATTTTTTTCCTCCTGAATTTTGGACAAAAACTGGAACTACATAACTACTCTACATCTCTTGCTGTTCTTTAATAACTCTCTTCCTAATCTCGTTTATTTAGGTCGACTTATCAAAAAAAGTTAATTGTATAATTGCATTTTAAACTATTTATTTTTTACATAATACACCTAAACTTTTAATTTTGGCATAATGCATCATGAACTTTGAAATCATTGGCAATTTAGGTCCAATAGCTGCGTTTAATTCTATTAAATACTATTTTTCATATGTTGAGTTTCAATTTTTTCCTAAAATATTAAGCTTTACACTTGAAAAAACTCATATGCTAATGTCATGACCAAAAGTGTTCATGTTTTTTAATGGTTGTTAGTTATTGAACCTCAATTATCAATGATTTTAAAGTTTATGATATATTTTGTCAAGATTAAAAGTTCAGAATTTATTAGGCAAAAACTTAATATTTTAGGATGCAACAATGCAATTTAGTCTATGAAAAAATCACCAAAGCTTACAAGACTTGTCCTCACAAAATCAATGTGACTATCTTGAGAATTGTCAAAACTTAGATACAATATTTCAACCAACAAAGACATTAGTGTTTGGCAACGTAAGTTCAAACCAATACCTTTGTTAAAATGTAAAGCTCTCACATACATTGTAACGCCCCCTTTCTGGACGTCACAGATGTCGTTATATTCATTCGTTACAACATAAATTGAAGCAAACTATTGTAAATAATAACGTGCATTTGAAACCATAGTTTGGAAAAGCATTCCTAGGATCTTAACATACATTTTTTTTTTATATAAATACAATTTATAAGAATTTATGAATTTACTTAATTATAACAATTTGCTTTTCCATAGACATTGTATAAATAGTTTGCTAATATTATTTAAAATTAAATGGCCTTTAAAAAAACAAAAGATAAAATTCTTTGAACATGTCTCGGCCGGCAGGCCGAACTTTTACCTTCGGCAGGCCGATCGTTTTATTGTGGCGTCCGGCCCGGGCGTACTCCCTCAAGCCTCCATAGGACCCACCTTGCGGGGCCCCCGGACTTGTGGCTCTTATTGGTAGACCATCCCCGTGCCGCTCACTCAT
>CAMOHE010043671.1:0-23711 GCA_946598075.1 Artocarpus hirsutus | reverse complement strand
AATTGTTAGAAAAACTATAATCCGCTAGATTTTGGGGTGAAATCTGACTGCTTACGCTACAAGATTTAGCAGGTTGCATTATATTCTGGCAACCTAACGGTGTTTTTTTATTTCAAAAAAATATATATGTTGAAATTTGATAGCTTTTAAATTAGAACTTAGCAGGTTACAATATAGTATTCATATCAATAATCGGAGACAGCTAGCGCTTTTCTGTTTAAAAAAAATATTGAAATCTAGTTGGTTCTAAGAACCTTATAGGTTACAATATGATGTCATGCTCCGGCGATAGAAGACGTATTCCACGATGGAACTTGACGGGTTCCAAAATGGAACTTAGCGGGTTCTACAATAGAATTTGTTGGGTTCCATCTTATGACAGAACCTAGTGGGTATTGTTTTGGGAGGAAGGATAACTTGGTTTTTTAATAAATTCTTAATTTCTATAAAAGGAGAATTTTAATTAGTTGTTAGTGGGTATTGTTTTGGGAGGAAGGATAACTTGGTTTTTTAATAAATTCTTAATTTCTATAAAAGGAGAATTTTAATTAGTTGTTTGTTGAATGACATTTTTAATAATGAGGTGAATTTCAAAGCATTCTTGTAAATCACCCTTAAAATAAATATCACATTTGAAAATAATTGAAGGAAATAACACTTTTTTATAAAATTTTATCCAAAATCTAGATTCTACCTGTTCTTGTGGGCTTAATCAGAATATATATATATATATATATATATATTCTTTTTTTCCCGTTTCCTCTATCTCTCCTCTTTCTTTTTCTCTCTCTCCCCCTCTCTTTCCTCTCTCTCCTCTTTCTTGACGACAAAGAGCCAACGCAATGTAGGCTCATGATCTTGGTGCTCGTCTACTCAAAAAGGGTGTCACGTTGGCGCTGGCATCTTGCCGTGCCCTGCCTTCTTCTCCTCTTCCACTAAACGGAAACCCGCCTTCACGAGTGAAACTCCTTCATCGTCGAGATCATCATGCCATGGCATACGATCAAAGCTCCATCATTAAGCTTCATCTTGGCAATGGAGATCGTCATCTTCTTCTGTCCATTGCAAACTTGAGGCGTGAATCACACAGACGAGAAATGGCACCAACTGCTCGAGATCGGGTAAGAAAAGGAAGGAATGAGGGTATTTCTGGTTCAAAAAATTTAGTGTGAGATATACTATAGCTTTTATATCTGTAAATTCTACTTCTAGTAATTAATTTTAAATATGTTATCAACATATACTATTTGGCTCATTCTCTGTAACATGTTCGATGATAATTTTCGCTTTTTTCATCTTTGATTCTTGAGAAATTATTAGGGTCTGTTTGGTAAATAGATTTGAATCAGCGATTTGATTTAAGTTAGTATGATTTGAATTAAGATTTGAGTTAGTAATTTGAATTGTTATTCGAATTTTCATTTGGATGTGCATTTAAGTTTTAAATAAAATTGAAATATGTGTTTGGAAATGTAGTGAAAATAGTTTTTGATTTATTAACAAATCTAAAAAAATCTTATTGTTAATGATCCAAAAAAATATGTAATATGGATCTTAATTTATTTTTCTTTTACTAAGAACATAATAAAAAAAGAATCATCTCAATTGGATATAAAAAAAAGTTATGATTTTTTTCCCTCAAATATAGGAGAGAGAATTTTAGTTTTTACTGTAGCAAAAAATCCAAGTATCAAAAGTTTAGGGGAGTCAAAACTCTGAAAACTTAGATTCTTAACACTCAAAGGATTCAGATTTTGAAGGAAATAAATACGTATCTAAAGAATTCGTAATACTTGAATCCACGTTTAAGTTTATTGAATCCAAAAAGTACTTAAATCAAACGGGTCCTTATTGATCGTGTATACCACGTCACCACATCATTTCATTGACTGGACCCGTCAAATGGTTAATTGGCATTTGCATGGTATGGACATGATAATTTTTGCTTCAATCATCTTTCATTCTCGAGAAATTATTTAATAGATCATGTGTATAATGTCACCACGTCATTTCATTGACGAGACCCGTCAAATGGATAATTGACATTCGCATGATAATCCATACCGCGGCTTCATTTAATGATCTTTCTTCTCACTTCTAATATTTCTGTTACATTTATTAAATTATAAACTGCCATAAATACTATGAAAAATGTCGTTTTTATCTTCTTAATGAGTTGCATATGTCCTTTTTATTTTACAAGGAAAAATATATTGGCTGACTTTTTTTAGGAGAATATTTTGAATGATATTATAGTCAGAGTTAAAAGATCACGAACTACTTTGTTACATTTGCATTTATTCAGACATTTTAATATCAAATATCTTGGGAAATAAATATACTACTTAATTAATTTTAATACTAACAAATATATTAAGTATATGTACTATTGTTTGTAATCTCGCATGGTTGAAAGAAATAAGGCTTAATCAAACTGATTTTCCTTTTCTTTTTTTAGGATACGAAAATGGTGCTATGAGCAATTTATTTATTTATTCTTATCATTGAACAAAAGTTTCACCATTTTTAAACAACTTACAAGATTGCCCCTAAATGTACCACCTTATTAAAAATACTCTTCGATAAATCACTTATTAAAATTGCCCCTTTATTAGAAATTGGAGCTTTATTAGCAGACCAAGTTACCATTCCTTACACTTACTCATGCGGAATGCCGAAATGAAACTTGTCAAGTTTTGTCGCAGAATCAGCCAGGTTCTGCCGTGGAACTCGCCTCTAGCCACCGACGAGGGGTGATAGATTATAACCTGTTAAGTTCTAAAGATGGAACCTATCAGATTTCAATATATTTTCTTTGAAACAAAAAAAGAGCCAACTGGTTTCCGTTGCCGGCACGGGTGCCATATTTTAACCTGGTATGTTTCAAAGTAGAACCTTTTAGATTCCAACAAATTTTCTTTGAAGCAACGAAGCGTCAACAGCCTTCAATTCTATCAGGTTCTGTCATGGAACCTGTTAGTTCTATCTCTAACCTGCTGGAGCTTGCTATGTTTCGTCTTAGAACCTGTTGGGTTCCGTCCTAGAACTCATTGGAACCGGCAAGTTTTGTCTTAGAACTTGCCAGATTCCATTGCAAAACTTGTCAGGTTCAAAATTAAAAAAACATTTGTATATTGTTTTATGCGTTCGGAACAAGAGATTACAACTGAAAAGTTAACAAACATATTGGTAGAAATCATAATTTGTCTAGCATGCTGATACTGTGATATCATATACACACAACATAAAGCCAGACACTAAAAGAACAAACTTAACAGAATGAACAACATGACATTTCAATCAACATGACTTGTAAAAACATAAATTTTTTAGTTTGCATAACAAATCAAAAATAAATTTTACAAAAAAAAAAAAATATAGAAATAGAAATATAAAAAATACCACCCATTTTGATTTTTGAATTCAATCGAGTGTCCCAAACACCCAACCAGATCCGATGGCGAAGCATTGACGGATGGTGAGGGGGCCATCGTGGATCCTTATGGTGACGGATTTGTGCAGATCATCAAAGATCTTCTCAAATCATCGCGGATCTCCTCACTTCATCACAAAACTGATCAACGATTCTCGCTTGAAAGAGAGGAGATGAAGTTCAATGGAGTTCCTTGAAATTCACCATCGCAGAGAGGGAAATTGCAAGATAGTGTGCGATTGATGAAGAATAAGGAGATCACATGGCCGACAACCTTGGTGTTCACGTCGGCATTGTCATGACGGGTGAAGAAGGAGGAGATTATGTAGTCGATTGACCTTGATAATCTCATTGCCAATGTGATCTTAACAAGAGTGAAGTGGTGATGGCGATGGAGGCGTAGAAAAGAAGAGGAAATAGAATAAGAGAGAGGCGGAGGAAACGAGAGTAGAAAGAGGAGAGAGAGAGCATAGAGGAGAGAGAGGAGAGAAAAATTGAGAAAGAGAATTTTGAGAGGGAAAAGAGGGAAAAAAGGTATTAGGGTTTTTTGATTTAAATCTAGGTTAAAAAAGAAAAACAATAAATCAAAATAAAAGCAAAATAAATAGAAAAGGGACAGTTTTGAAAAGTTAAGAAGAGGAGGGCATTTTTAATAAGGAGTGTCCATAAGGGAGCATCCCACATATTTTTCTATTCTTTGTTTTTTATAAGTTCCACCAATTGAAATTTTTTCCGCTTCACAATGACACTAAAGAATAGTCTTTTGTATGTAGTATACTACTCAATGTAAATTGATTTCTCTAAGGAAATCAACCAAATAAAAGAAATTTTAAAATGTTCTTAAAAACTTTTAAAAGAATTTACATTTAAACATGTGAAGAGTGTTTTATACTGGCCTCTTAATATTTTAGGTAAAAAAAATTAATTACAATGTTTGTGAGAATAGTTTGAACTCTAGAGTTCAAATTGTAAATACTGTAAAACTCTCATATGCTATAGTGTATGTAAAAATATGCTATAGTATAGAGCTCTTATATGTTACATTAGGCGGTTTAAACTTTAGAGTTGGAAATTTTCTCCTAAACACATCTTTTTATTATTAAACCAAAAAAAAAAAAAAAACTAGGAAAGAGAAAAGATCATTAAATAGGGTTCTTATTATTAAATACATTACAACAAATTTAAGATTATACGACATTCATTTAACGACCGTTTCTCAAAAATCGTCGTGATAAGGCGAAAAAAAAGTGGCAAGTTACGCTCGCGAACACGAAAACCATTGTGGTAAGTGCAGGAGCTACCACGACGGTTTTTTAAAAAACCGCTGTGTTAGCTTATACTTACCACGACAGTTTTTTAAAAAACCATTGTGGTAACTCATTACTAGAAACTTGAGATTATACAACCCTTATTTAACGACGTTTTTTCAAAACCCGTCATGGTAAGGAAAGGTAAGAACGCAGAGAGTACGCCTAAAATATGAAAACCGTCATGTTAGTGTGTGGAACCTTTTACGATGATTTTTAGTAAAAACCATCGTGGTATGTTAATTTGGGTAGGAGACTAAAAATTTTGAATAAAGAACCTTTTATGATGGTTTTTATAAAAACCGTCATGAAAGGTTCCACATCTTAGCGGGTGCTTAAATTTGAGCGAGGGATTAAAAATTTTGAATATGCGGACCTTTCATGATGCTTTTTATAAAAACAGTCGTGAAAGATTTCACATCTTGATGCATGCTTAAATTTGGACGGGGACTAAAAATTTCAAATATGTGGACCTTTCACAACGGTTTTTTTTCCTCATACTAAAAATTTCAAATATCGAGACCTTTCGCGATGGTTTTTATAAAAACTGTTATGAAAGTTTCTGCATCTTGGCCTGTGCTTAAATTTAGGCGGGGAACTAAAAATTTCAAATATGCAGACCTTTCATAATGGTTTTTATAAAAGTTGGTGCTTTTATTAAATTTGTGATTGCCTTAGCAAAGGTGGGTGCTTCTATTAAAAGCACATCATCCTAAATTGAACCTCAGATATAGTTTAAATAAGTCACTACTACAAACTAGAGATTAGACGATGTCTATTTAACGACGTTTTATAGAAATCATCATCTAACGAGTTTAAAAAAGCGTGACATAAGAGGCTCCATGTTTTAAAAATTCATATGAGAATATTGGAAGACGGTTTTCTAAAAACCGTCGTCTAGAGTACCACATTAGATGATAGTTTTCCAAAAACCATCATCTAAAGTACCATATTAGATGATGAAAACCATTGTCTAATGTTCTCTAACGAATTTAAAAAATAAGAGGAATTTTTCCCGCTAATTCCTTTTTCAAAAAATTTTGATTTTTAATTCCCCACTTAAATTTCAAACACTCTCTTCTGCTCTACTTTATCTAATTTGCAAACTCTAAAGTTTTTCCCTTAAACCTAGCCATCTTTCAATGAGTTTTCTCTCTCTTTCTTTCTCTTCCTTTTCTAACTCACTTTTTAATTCTAACCTCCCAACAATTCACAAATCTCTCCAAAGTTCTGCTTTCATCTCTTCTAAGCTTCTCACTTCCTCAACCACCACCACCAAGATCATCATAACTATGTCCTTGAATTGTTGGCCGTTGTGACTCTCTATCATTGACGTCATTGTCGCCGCCAGCGTCACCGTCACTACTGTTATCACCCTGTTGAGCACCAAAATTTAAGCATTTTGCTTTCTTTAAATTCGAGTTGTTTTTGTTTGGATTTATACTTTTTTTTAGTTGATTAAGTATTTTTTGTTATTAGATTTTATAGGGAAACTTTGTTTATGGTTTTAGAAAGAAATATGTTATATTCATATTAATTATATATGACAAGGAGAATTTTTAACATATATTTTTAAAACTTGTTATGTGTAAATTATTAAGATATTAATGAAGTTTATTAAAGAAGTGAATGCAAATTTATGAATAATAACTTGAAGAAATTGTTTTTTTTAAGAAGAAATAGTTTCAACGATTTTTTTAAAGGCACAATTGACGGTCTTTTTAGAAATTATTCTCTAATGTCAATAAATTGACAATCTTATTAAAAAACCATCGTCTAATGTTAATAAATTGCGCCCAGTGTAAACTTTAGAAGAGGGTCACAAACTATCATGAAAAGTAGACTATATGTTATGACTCTGGATAAGACGATGGCTTAGCTAATCGTCATCTTATCTTTGGACAACAGTTAAGATGACAGAACATCTGTCATCTAATGATCAATCTGTAGTAGTGAGTATTTATTCATTTTAAACATATATTGTTAAAGAACCAATGAAAGCTCTTAGGGGTGGGCACCAAAATGATCAAATTGATCAAACCAAACCAAACCAATTCATATTTATATGAATTTTAAAAAAATTATACATATTTGTAAAAATATAATTAATTGTTTTATTATATACTTTTGAATCTGTATTACTAGTAGTCGTGTCCTTGATCCCTTTCGTAGCCAACTATCTGCAAAAACAGTTGAAGCTCCAACTTGCATACAACAATGGCTTTGAAAATCATATAGATGAAGTTGATGGAGGTGAATCAGGTAATATTTCTTGCTTCCTTCAATTGATCATATTATTGTTAATGACTAATCTTGTGAAGCATTCATTTGTTTTTGAAACACCCGTTATTTTAACGGGTATGATTTTTGTAAAATCATATGAATAAAATATCACTTTAGTATTTTTACCAAGTTTTCGTAGTAAATATTTAAAACCTGCCTATCACTCATCACTTCTACCAACTTTGTCCGCTACATTAATGCTCAATTAAGTAGCCTCATTCTCATTTGGAGACATAAAATTAATTCACCTTAACTACTTACAGACATAGAATTAATTCACTTCAACTACCATGAGACATTGATATATTTTCTTAACCACCTTTTTAATACTTCCTTCATATTCTTTCACAACTTGCCCCATTTGCCCCCTCAATTATGTTGGTATTATTTTCTAAAAGTCTCAATGGGAGACATGATAATTTTTTCTTTTAATGCTTATTTGTTTCTTCCTACAACTTTTCCCATAAACCTACAATTATCTCCCGCTCCTCAATTATTTTGATGCCTATTTATTCAACCATCACCACTCTCTTCTCTAGTTTCTCATTCTCTCCTTTCTCACTTCAATTTCTAGCTAAAGACACAAGGCATAAAGCTCTCTTTATAGCCAAGTAACTATAATTTTTAGCCATGTTTGAAGCCGTTTTGGAGTTAATTCAAGCTTGATTTTTAATCCGAACTTTGGTGTTTTTCAAATTGAGGTAGGTTTTCTTTAATTTAAACTTGGCTTTAGTATGTATTTTCTTCATATTTAATGCATGTTTTTCTCATTATTTGCAAGAAAGGCTAAAGATATAGTTTGATGATTATTTTGGTGTAAAACTCATGAGAATATATTTATTATGATTTTATAATGCATGCTGCCTATTTTGGAATGGTTTTGGAATTTTGAATGAGAATAATATGCTTTGGGTTTAAGAAAAACTTAACATTTCATAAACCTTGTATTATCTCTATGGGTAGTAGTTCTTTCTTGAAATTCTGGGATTAGATGAAAATGAATTTTGTAAATTGGTTTACATATTTTAAAAGTAGACATTCTAAGTTTTTCAACGAGTTATCATGAGCCTAAATCAGAGTTATATTTTATTTTTTATGAATTTTTCAATTCTCGGGTTGGAAACTAGTAAACCTATCAGTGGCAGTATACCACCCGTCTACCTTAAGTAAACCCCCAAATAACCCATGTGCTAATTGTAGATAGTGAACCTAACTTTGCTCACCTTCTAATCCCTGAATGTCTTGCAACCTTTTCAAAACCATCCTAAATGATTTATGAATCTTATTAGAGACTTAAATATATAGATTTACACTTAATTCATTTATGGATATGGTTATATGTTATGCTTTAGTTTTAATTGTCCTTATGCACACTTTAAGATCAAGAGTTTGTGGAGCTTATATTAATTAAATTTTCAAGATTAAAAGATTGTTGAGAAGCTTGGAAGGTAGGGATTTTATTACTCATCTTTTGTAAGGTTTTTATGGAACTAAAATTGATTGTTTTACCACAAGATATATGTATCTATGTTGAACTACTATTATATGAGAATCACATATGAAACTATGACATGAACTCGCCCTGTGTTGAATAGTGAGGAACATAATGAATTGAAATATGTTGTTATAAATTGAGAAGCATGGTTAGGAAAATTAGCACTGTAAATGATATTTGTATATAAAGAAATGGTGAGATGTGAAGAGGGCGGCGATTACGTCCTTAGGCACGAATACCCTAAAAGGTAAAATAGGAGGAAGGTGATGACGCTTCCTTGGGTTGAAAGTCTCAGAACACATTGTACAGGAATAGACTTAGTGAGGACTCGGGGCTTGATGTCCCCTCACCGGAATACCCTCAGAATGTTTAGAGGGTGGCCAAGCTCGCCCATTTGGGTTTCGATAAGTGGAGTGTTACTTTATTTAATGTGGATACCTAGGAATAATGATGAATTGTAATATTTGTATATATGTATAAGTGTAAAACTTGGTAATGGTTAACTATGGTATCCACGAGATATGATCATAATAAACCTCAAAATTTGGTATATGATGTAAATTAACTAACCATGCAGTTTTAATGTGGTAATGAATAAAACCTTAAGGTAAGTAATGATTTTCCCTATTGGGTATGTCGATGTTCATCCCTATCATATTTACATCTCTCAGGTGGAATTCAGTGCAACTTATCTGACGAGGAATAGGCAACAACACTGTTGATTTTGAGTTGGAAGATCTTTATTTAATTGTAACTCGTCTAGATTATAAGATTCGTATTTCTTTTATGATGGCTGTGTTCAGTTATTTAGAAATTGTACTATAGTGATGATAACTGTATTTTAAATATTTGATGCTACACTAAAAACTGTGGTTTGTATTTTAAATGTTTATTTTTATTTTTATTTTTGTTTAAAGACCCATGGGCACTGTTTAATGAATTTAAATAATATTGAATCTAAGTTTATTTTTATTTATTCAATACTGCTAACCTCTACATAGGGGCGTTACAGTTTTCCTTTTTATATTGACTTGTAGATATCTTAATTGACGATGTTTCTGAATTGAAACTTGATTACATTGATTAATGTAATGTGTTTTACATACTATGGGTAAATGATAATTTATTTAGTTCTTCAAATTATTTAATATTGACTAAACCAACAAATTTTTTTTTTTTTTGTTTTATTTTCAGGTTTTTATGAACTATGGAAGAAGTTGGCAAGTATTTTGAGAAAGCTTTTCTCAGGAACCGAAAGAGTTTAAGACTAAAATTTAAAATTTTGTCTTATGGATTTGGATATTTTAGTTTCATTTAGGATGCTGTAATTCTAAACTTTAGGTGTTTTATTTATGTTATGAATTGGAAATTTAATTCTTGCGTTATGAATATTTATAATTGAAAAATGGAAGATTGTTTATCATACTGAAATGTTGGTTTTAATTATTGTTAAGAAAATGTTTATAAAAATTAGTTCAAACCGATTAAAAAAGCTAAACCAAACCAATTACAATTGGTTCGGTTTGGATTGGTTTTGAATCTTTAAATGGTTTGGTTTGGATTGAAAATCTCCAAACTAATATATAATTAGTTTGGTTTGTGGTTTATCCAAAATAAGCGGATTGGTTTGGTTGCCCAGCCCTAAAAAGGCTCTTATTCTTATGGTGATTTCACAAAGTCTTAACAATGTTTATGAGTCTTAACAATATTTATGCCTATAATTTACCACATACACGAATAGTACTATATATTGATGGTTGCAGCACCAATACACAAAGTAAAAACATACACCAACACTTCAGATGGTATAAATAGACCTGATATATATCTCCGGCACAACTAAAAGGTGATAATTTTGTTACAGCACAGCGCCGGATATCTTATCATAACATAGACCAACAAAGTTGTTATTCCGTTGTTAATCCTTGTATCAAAGGACATCATCTTGGAATTTATTATAATATACGACTAAAGCGTGCTTTTCCTAAAAAATGTCTCTTACGTCGTCATCATCATGGCACCTAGTCTTGTGATCTACAGGTGGAATACTTTGTCCATTCTTGAAGAAATTATCAGGATCAATGATGGTTTTGGCCTTCATCAACTTGTCAAAATTATCCTTAAAATACTTCCTCCCGTAAGCCCTAGCAGCGTTTAAGTCCGTATAATTGTCCTGATTTTCGCCAATGTCAAGATCCCTATAGTTGAGGAAGGCCGCCCTAGGATTCTGCGAAACGAAAGGAGTCATCTTGTCGTAAAATTTTCTTGCCAGATTCAAATGATGTTGTTCGTCCTCAGCCCCTTCTTTATGCCAATAAAAATAATACTGTACCAAGAACAGATTTCCTGCCCTGTGAGGAAACGGAGTTTCCCACTCCGCAATCTCGCTCATTCGTCCTCCGTAAGGATTCCATTTCATCCACACTTGACCGCCAACCTCCAACATCGTCTCGAATATGGATTCTATGCCTTGTTTTGAAATGGGCTCTTTCACGTAATCCGACTTGATCTTGTAAAACTCCGTAGGCTCATTTAGCCTTTTTAACAAAACATCAATGGGAGTTCCAACTCGGTAATCTGCCCAGAACACAGTCGACTCAACCCAGCTCATTTCATGGCACTCTTTCTCCTCTAAACCAAGTTCTGGGAAGCTTTTCTCAAGCAGAGAGACGAGCTCTTTGGTCTGCCCTAAATACAGACCGATAAAAGAAACTCTCACTGCAGGTTTTTCGTTTCTTCTCTGATCATCATCAGCTTTAACCTCGGCAACTGCTCTGATGAAAACCTCTTCTGGAAGATTAGGTGCAATGTATTGCCAACGATGCATAGCTTCCAAACCATTGTCTTTTGAACGACTACGTCTTTCCACGTCGAAAACCGTCACAATTTCAGGTACACGATTGAGCTTGATCTTCCACGAAAGAATTACACCAAAGCTTCCTCCACCACCTCCTCTAATAGCCCAAAACACGTCTTCTCCCATAGACTCTTTATCAAGAACTCTCCCATTAGCGTCCATTATCTTGGCATCTATAATGTTATCCACCGTCAGTCCGTACTTTCTCAACATTGGCCCGTAGCCTCCGCCGCTAAAGTGTCCGCCAGCACAGACCCCTGGCCCGCAAGAGGCCGAGAACCCATGCACTCTGCTCGCCTGCGCAATCCTGTAGTAAAGCTCGCCGAGGCTCGCGCCCGCTTCGACCCACGCCGTCTCCTCCGTCATGTTGATCTCGATCGATCGGAGGTTGGGCATGTCGAGGATTACGAATGGGACGTGATTCGAGACTGAGGAAACGCCCTCGTAATCGTGCCCTCCACTTCGGATTTTCACCTGCAGACCGTGGCGCCTTGAGCAAAGTACTGTGGCCCGGACGTCGCATTCTGTCTTGGCTGCTATGATGGCGTAGGGTTTCGGCTTCTCGGGTGTTGAATGCCTGCGATTCTCGATACGTGAGTGCAATGTGGATAGGAAATTAGAGGTGTTATTTTCAGATAAAAAAATGGCGGATGAGGTGGTGGAGTCTGGGCAAGTGTTTTGTAGGCATTGCATGAAATCATGGACAAATAATGTTGAATAATTATGATATGAAATATTGTGGATCGAGTTGGAGGCTGTTGAGATATTGAAAATTATTGAGAGACTATTGAAGAGTAGTACTACTACCATTGGTCCAAAGAGAGGAACCATGTTATTATTATTTTTTTGTGGATAATTAATTACTACCTATATGAGCTGTTTAAAAGTTGAATGCTTGATTGGAGATTTATAGAGAAGTTTATAGCCAGGCTAGTCAATTTTTGGCTGTTGCAATCATTTAAGAAGATTCGATCTAATTAGGAAAAAAAAAAAGGTCCTATAATTGAATGAAAGTTACATCTCAGCCTACACGGTTGGTACGGCCTAATTATTATTATTATTTTATATATTATTAATGTTCTTTTTTTTTTTTTTTTTCTCCCTTGAGGGAATCTGTCGTGATACATGCTTTCATTTGGGTCTAACAAAGAATTAATCACGTTTTCATCCCTTGAAGTTTTCTGATTTTTGTTTTTTTTTTTTCTAATCGAAAATTAACACTCTTTGAATTAATATTTTACAGAGGCATGAGACATGCGTTTGATTTTTAATTTTTTACAAAATTTTCCACTAACTGAATTGAGGCAAGCTCAAGCTTAATAGAAAATGCAAGCACAACAAAACATTGGGTAAATAAGTGATTAGGGGCATTCCTTTTTTAGAAATAAATAGAGGACCACCGTAGTGTCATTTCTGTACAATTTCTCTTCGTCACGTTTTGTTTCCGTGCCATAAACAGTTCATGCGATAAAATAGTGATTTTTAAAGTTTCGTGGCTAAGTGAGGAGCTTTGTAGAGCGTTTGAGAATCAAGTTTTAATATCAAAATTCTAGTTGTTGCAGTGTAAAGCTCTCACATATTATAATATTTAATTTCCAACTTAGTTCCTAAACATTCTCTTGAAAGTTCAAGTGTAAAGTGATAATTTTTAAAACTTAAGGGCAGAGAAAACCCTAAAATTTTGGGGTTATTAGTGATAATAACTTAATATTAAATTATTATCCTGTCCTTAATTTATGAGAATAAAACAAGATACATATAAAAATATAATTATAACCTATATTTATTATTTTATTTATCTCAAAATATAACATTATTATTACTGCAATAAATATGTAATTTTATTTATTTAATACTATTAATAACATAATTTAATTTTGACACTTTTTTAGCGGGTGTTCATAGATCGGATTATACGGATCAAAGGTCAATCCATAATCCAATCCGAACATATCGAATTTGTAAAATCCCAATATGTGAATACTCCAATCCAATCTAAAACAACAAATTTGTGGATTAGATTTCAAAGATTTACATATTGAGCCTTTAAATTTATTAAAAAATAAGAAATTAATGACATAGTATAGCATACTATAATTTAATAAAATTCATATTGCAACCCAATAAAATGCAAGTCTTTGATAATAAACTAAATTGTAACATCACAAAAAATTACAACTAATAAATTTAAATAAACTTTAGGCATGAGCAAATATTATGAGTAAATATTGTTGTTCTTTGTAATTAGGCTAGGCTTTTTTTTAGGCATATAAATTTTAGACACATAAAAAATATAATTTTATGTATTTTTTTAAATTTTTTATATATATTTATATGTATATAAAATCTATACAATATATATGGTTCAGATTTATGGATTATAGGGCTTGAAAGATACTTTATCCTTAATTGAATTTGTACATATTGGGTTGAGAAATTCTCAATCCAAACCAAGTCGTATTTTTCATAATCCAAACTATTCTAATGGATTGGATTAAATTGAATAGATTGAATGGATTGACGGATTTCACAAACACCCTTAACTTTTCTTGTTTTTCATTCAAAATTTCTCATTTTCATTTCATGTGCCATTTTTTCCCTCTCACACACACACACATACATTGCATGTGCCTCAAGCACGTGTTTTATTCGTTGAATTTTTCTTCTAGGGAATTGTTCTTTTGTAAAAATATACACAAATGGTTTAAACATGAGTTAAAATATATACAAAAGGAAAGTAATTTGATGTGTGCTCGTACTTTAGCACTAATAGCAAACCTAACATGTCAAATTGAAGCTTATTACTTTATTAAAAAAAAATAACAAAGAGAAAAATCAAGAGCTCTAACCTCAAGCAAACTTACTTGATTAAACTAGCCAACCATATTGGTGGCAAAGCTTATATATATATATATATATAAGAGGAGATAGTAAAAAATGTCAAATTTTTAAATTATTTGTAGTAAATATCAAGTATAGTTTAAAATGTAATTAGTAACTGTCATTTATCAATCAATTGCTCAAATTAAATAATTATATAGACTAAAATACCTTAAATTTAATCTATGGTTTTTCTCACTCCTTCCTGATTTCTTTTGCTCCTCTATTTGTTTCGTCACTACTTTCTCTCTCGTCTCAGCTATAACGTTTATGGGCTATGCAACATGGTGACGTACATGCAACGGCGTGACTTGATCTGTGATGAGTGGCGATCTCGTCCATGGAACAAGCTTTGTGGCAACATGACGACGCGACTTGCACTACGACGATGCGACCTACTATGCGATGACCTCATGATTCGCTAGCTTCAATAGCTTGTGGAACTTCAATAATCGGTTGTTCAACATTCATTTGAACTTGAGGAGTGTTATGAGTGACTACCAATCTTTTACTTGAGGTGGGAGGATGATCTATTTATGAGATTTTGCTCTTTGAAGGATCACTCCCATTGATTAAGTCATTCTCAGAAACTTTACATTCTTTGATTCCGCAATCTTAGTACTATAAGATAGACAATAGAATCTGTATCCTTTAGACATCTTGGCATTTCCAATGAAATACCCACTAATGGTCTTTAGATCTAGTTTATTTTCTTGTAGATTGTAAACTCTTACATCAATGGTATCCCCAAAAGTGTATATGTCAGAAACTCAATTTCCAACCTTTGTATAATTCAAATGGTGTCTTTGGGACAGCCTTAGTTGGAACTCAGTTTAATAATACACAATTATTTTAAGACCTTCAGTCTATAAGGATTCAGGAAGTTTTGAGTTGCTACGCATACTTCATACCATGTCTATTAATGTTTGGTTTCTTCTTTCAACCACACCATTCTAATCTAGAGAACCATGCATGGTGTATTGGGCAACTATCCTATGTTTCTAATAAAACTTCTCAAATGGAATAGGTGCTTGTCTATTCTTAGTGTGTTTACCGTAATATTCTCAACCTCAGTTTGTTCTCGCGATCTTAGTTTGCTTTACACATTGTTTCTCTTCTTCAGCTTTAAAAATCTTAAAAGCATTTAGTGCTTCGTTCTCTTATGAAGCAAGTAGAGATACATGTATCGTGAGTAATCATCTATGAAAGAGATGAAGTATTTTGGACCATGCGAGTTCACGTCTAGACAACAAATGTTTGAATGTACGATCTTTAATATGTTTGTGCTCCTCTTTGTACCTTTCTTTGACTTGTTGATCTTCTTTTCTTTAATGCAGTCCACACAAGTGTTAAAATCAGTAAAATATAAAGTACTAAGTACTTCATCATTTAATAATCTCTTAGCTTACGTTTGGTTTGATGGAATAACCATTGGAATGGAATGACAATTCTTAAAATTCAATCATTTTTATATTGGTTGGGCAAAAAGGCTAGTAATAGTTGTTCCTATGGAATTACTATTCAACCAAAATGATTAAATATTCATTCTTCAAATGAATTAGTGAAATGATTATTCCATTCTAAAATTGAATCAATTACAATTCTCTCTTCCTAAATTACCCCTCTTACTTTCTTATAATTTATAAGGTGTTTGGCAAGTCTGGTTAGAACCAACTTTGTAGTTTAAAATACTGTAACATATGAGAGCTTTACACTGTAGCAACTTTTTCCCTTTTACTATAGCATACGAGAGCTTTACATTATTTGTTAACCACGAAGTTGGTTCCAACAACTCTTGCTAAACACCTTATTACTTTTTGAAGGCCCATTTTACTATCCTAATATAAAAATATATTTAACTATATTAACTACACTGCAACTCATTATAATTATTAGTGCTTATATAATATTTCATACAATTTTTTCACATATATATTATGATTATCTTTCTTAACAAAGTTAATTATTTGGGGATTAGTTATAAATCAAATAAAATAATCTCTTTAAAACATATAAAGGAAAAAAATCACTTTTCCTTTCAAAAAGAAAAAAGAAAAAAATGAGTTTAGAGCATATTTTAATTTTGTTTTAAAAATTATCAGAGATGGAACAAAGGGGTATTTTTGTCAAATTGTTATTATTACATTTCATTCCAATTAATGACCAAACATAATAATCATCATTCTAATACTAATTCCAATACTCAGTCAAACAATTGAATTAGAATACATCATTCAATGTGTAACTATTCACATTCTATTATATTTCCATTCTATTAAACTAAACATCATGTTAATTCTTTCTATAGAAATATGTCCAAATCTCCAATGCCAAAATATAGAGGAATCTTCACTCATAACACATGGTTTCATACTAGTGTGAACATGCATAGCATTATAAGTAGTATCATTTGTAAATTAATATGGAAAAGACCATTAAACAATGTATCATCCCAGCAAGATTGGATTTATAAAATAAAATAAAATATGACTAAAGGAACATCCCAAAGGTCAAAGTCTTGAAACTAAAATTAAATTTCTAGAGAAACTAGGAATATAAAATGTCTTTTTCGAATTTAAAATAAAACTACTACTTAAAATTAAAGTGCATGTTCCAACTGTCTCCAAATGTAAATGCATCTTTTTTCCTAAATAGATGCCTTGTTCACTTTCCACTGGCATCTTTAGGTTTCGCATACATGCAAGGTATTTGAAATATGAATTGTAGAACCATAATCAATCTACTATGTATTATGATTAACATCAACTATATTAGATTCATAACAAATAAATAAGATTAGACAATCTTTCTTGTCAAGCCAATGCTGAAATTTGTTATAATCCTTATTTATGTATCCCTTCTTTTTACAAAAAAAAACACTTAGTTTCCTTTTTGATTCCACCTTCAGGAGGTATTTTGCCTCTCCCCTTTTGTTTGACTTGTTTTTGATTCTTTCCTTTGTTCTGGTCATTTTCTTATGTTACCATTAATTCACTTTCACTTATTTCCATTGTTAGTCTCCCTTCTTCCTGAACACACATGGTCATAAGTTCATTTATTAACCAATTATCCTAATGTGTGTTGTAAGATATTTTAAAGGATCCATATTGCTGTGGAAAAGTGTTTAATATAGAGTGCACAAGGAAAGATTCAGACATATCAACATTAAGTGTCTTTAATTGAGTCGTAGTGTCCTTTAATCTCCATGATATGTTCACGCATACCTCTGACACTGATGAGCCATAAGGATAAAAATTTCATTATTAAGGTGCTGAAAAGTGCTTTATCTGATATTGTGAAATTCTCATCAAGGGCTTTTAGCAATATCTTGACATTCTTATGCTAATCGATAGAACCTCGAATATAAATAGAAATATTAGTCTTTATAAACATTGCACTGAGGCAATCAGGCCGCTCCTATTGTTCATAAGGAGCTTTTTCATCAGAAGTGCTAGTGTTAGCAATAATTGGTTCATCTTTCGTACTAACATAATCCACGTCTATCCACTCAAGATGAAGAACAATTCTCTTGTTCCATATTTTATAGTTTTTCTTTTTTAGTTTGAGAATTTCACATTTAATATTTAGATTATTCACAGGTTGCAAGGCTACATAAAATTAAAATACATGCTTACATTCCACAATTTTTGAGACTAATAAACATATATCATGTTTTATCAATGTAAATCATGTTTCAAAATTATGAATCTAGTGACATAAAACTTGCTTGTGGACTAAAGTTTTAGTTCAATTAGATTCATCTAACTTTATAATAAAAATATCAAATTATGTTCCTTTTCTTAATTCTTGTGGGTAAATTAAGAAATATAATTTGATATTCTATTTTAATTAACTATAAAAATAAAATACAAATTCTTGTGGGATAAAATTTATTATATTAATTATGACTAATTACAACAAATGTCATTTTTTTATGCATGATCCTAAACCACTTAATATATAATTTTGCATAATTAAAGTTGTTGTGGCTAAACTCTAATTAATTAAAAATTATATAGATCACTATATATTTAATTTTACTCTAAAATTTTGTTCTTAAATAAATTGCAAGTAAAATTAAACAATATAAATAAATATGAACAAAATCTACAATTCATGTACTAAAATATTTTATCCATATTTGTATGCATAACTAAACATATGAAATTAATAATTTTGGCACATATAAGAACGAAAATTTTCAACTTAATGTTGCACACACAAAAAAACTACAAATTATACATACAAATTAATAAAAATGAATAATTTATGGGTATTAAGATACAAAATATTATCTCCATACACAGTATATTAATTCATTGCAAATGCTAAAAATTATGAATATTCAAAATTATGAATTTTTTACAAAAAAAATACGAAATTATGAAAATTTAATAGAAGTATTAAAAATGTGAATTTTATGAATATTTCAAAAATATCCAAATATGAAATTTGGAAAAAATACCCATGTTTTTTAATAAAAAAATGACTTGTTGTTTTTCATCACAATAACGTGTCCCCAAGGCTGCAAACGACATGTCTTTTGGCTGGTTAGAATGCCAAATGACATATCGTTTTGTATCGTCTTCAACCTTTGAAAATTGAGTTCTTCAACCCTTGCGATCTGTTTCTCGACTCGGTTGAAGACTCGATGGGTTCTCCACGTTTTGGACATAAAAAAATGAAGTTTTAAATAATAGAAACAATAAAAATTCAACTTCTTAATGATTTCTAACCTATGTTTTCATTAAAAAACTTCAAAAATTAAACTCTAAAATTATGGTTCCAAGTACGGGTATGTGCTAAAAAAAAAAAATACAGATTTTCAGATTACAAAAACAAATTAGAAGCAATATTAACAATCTCTGATGCCAACTATTAGAGTTAATATTTGATCAAAATATGCATAAACCAAATACATATAAAATCAAAAGCGGAAACGTGTGATCGGAACATACCTCCAGCCACTGATGTCGTAGTGCAATCTAAGCTTAAGCTTGCTATATTCCACCAGTTTGGGAGCTTCCAGTTCTTTCTCAAACTCCAAATAATGGTGCAATACAGAAAGTAGAGAATTGAAAGAACCAGGGAACCCCACTTGCACTCCGTATATGTGCTGTGTCCATCACACAGTAACTCCAAAATGTAGAAAAATAATGGCATTATGTGATTATGGGCCACTAAAGGTAGGTAATGCATTAAGTGCTCAGTGCACTTGTATTAAACCAATAGAGCACTTGTATTAAGTGCTTAATAGTGCTCGTTATACTAACATTTGGATCCAATAATTGTTAGTTAAGATAAATTGTCTACGAAAATCTTTTAGGGTAACTTGTCGGTTGGATAGGATAATTTGTTGGTTTTAGAACAACATATATGCCTCAAATATTTGAATAATCTTTTTTAGGCTTTGGTGTATTACACACGCTCTGGTTTGGAATAGTTTATTTCTACCATAGAAAATTCCAAAATATCCAACTAAGTCAGTTTTATAAAATACACAACTAATCAAATGCCATAATTGTTAGTTGAGATAAATTATCTGCAAAAATTGGATTGGGTCACTTGTCAGTTTCATAAAAATAATACATCGTAATTTTTCCCTTGAGGTTTGGTAAATTTTTGGTTTTTTTTTTTTTTTTTTTTAAAAGATGATTATATTTCAAACCAAAGAGATACACATGTTAGTTTAGAGTCGGATGACTTTATAACATAAAACAACTTACCCCGATCATAAATTGGATCCATTAATGAATTCTAGTCAAACATATTTGGGGTAAAAGGTGCACTAAATTTATGACTGGACATCAAAAAGATACATTAATAATCAAGCAAACAATCGGCATGTTTAACAATACTTTTATAATCGATGGAGAACTCTAATCGATTGAGACTAAGAGACTCGTAGCATAAAAATCATCCTCTACAGACCCAATTCTTGAATATTGAATGTATAAATAAAAATCATAGAGTCGGGAGACTACTTATATGTTATTACAAAACAAGACGAAAACTCAAAAGCAGAACATAAAACTGATATAACGGAAACAGATGCTGCCTTGATTATGCAAAAACAACATACACGAAGAGGTAACCCTGACAATCACCTTCGGCAACTCGACCAACGAGACCAAAAGTGTCGAGTAACACAACGTTGCAAGAGGACCAGAACACCACAAAAAAGGCACCACCACAGGCGAGAGAGACTCATGCGCTGCCATTTCCAAAACACCTCCTACTCGTAAAAACCACTTACCACACCGGCGCCGACAAGCTCCATTCCGCGCAAGCCTAAATCTCAATAACCACATCTCAAAATGCCTATTTTTACATTAATATTCTCATATCGTTCTCGTTGTAAATTTGTTAATAATATTATCTCATTTTCCGTTCGTGTTTTATCATTATTTTACTGACATGTAAATCCGTGAAAGACGAACCAATCCACTGCATTGGATTGAGATTTTTTAATTGGTAATAGATTGAAAATTTTCCAATCCAAAAGTTACATATTGGATCATGCATTGAACGTTCTTCAATAGTTCAAATTCACGAATATGTGCATAAATATTTTTTATAAGTTTAGATTTAAAAAAATTAAACATATATACATATATTATATATTTTTATCCCAATATATTATGTGTTCATATATATATATATATATATATATGCACACACGTTAATGTTACTGTTTAAGTTCTTATTTGTCTAATGCAATAGTAGGTAATGCTATTTTCTCATTTTTACCGAAGACTTCAATTTGATTGTGTTGTCGTAGATTGCATTTTGTTGAACTGTGTTAGGTTATGTTATGTTTATTGTAATTTTTACTTTCATAATGAATTTATGACTGCTTAGAATATTGTAAAAATATGCCTACAAAATAGTTTTAAATTGAGGGGGAGATAATAGGCCCAGTTTGTGAATCCGTAAAATTTAATATTTTTGGATTATATTAAATTAGGTTGAGGGACTTGCTGATTGATAACACACTGAAATTTTACCAATCCAAAGGTTATTGCTCGAGTTATAAATTGGCCTCATACGTAATTCATTATAATCTAATCCATGATAACCCTAATTGTAGTTGCGAAGTACCAGAGATGGGACCGTTGTTCTAGGTGGTTATGCTTGCCCATTGCTTACATTGAATGAGATTGGGGTAAAATAATCAATTGCAATAATATTTAGGACTATATAAATATTTTTGGGTTACAATGTGTATGTTAATGTCATGCCCCGGGGTACGGGAGGTGACGTGGTAGATTAATTAAGTTAATTAAGTGGGAATTTGGTTAAAAATTGGGTTTTAGGGATTAAATTTTATAAATAAAAATGTGATAATTTTAAAATCGTTTATTTAAAACAAGTAGTTATAATATTTGAGCAAATGAGAGTAATAAAATAAACAATATAGAAACAATAAAAACAATCAAATTATGAGATGAGATGAGAATGGGTCCCACTGGCCCACATTTTGTGCACACACACAGTACTGACAATATTACAATACAACCACAGTCCAAGATAAAAGAAAAAGTTAAGATCTTACATGCCTTGTTTTGCTATAATACAGCCTACCAAAATCTTCTACTAGTCCCAAGTACGGACAGCGGACTCTTATCCGATCCTAAGTTAATATCCACCTATGAGGTAAGATTTTAAAACAAATAAAAACGTGAGCGAAAGGCTCACTATATTTTGAAAATATTTAACTTTAAAAGAAACTTCATTAATTAGATAAATACACAGAAAACAAACTAGAATAAATAAATAAATACATGAGAATTTATTGAAAGCTTTATCTTACCAAAACAGTTTAAATAAGTCGACTGGAAAGAATACTATTTTCTTTTCCTAGGCAAACCATATGTAATTCACCACCGTAGTGGCCCAGCTGGGTTTCGGGACCTGCCCCTCAAGGTTGCATACTACACGACTCGATCTATGATATGGCATCATGTCCCAAAAAAATATATATATATATATCTTTTCATGATTATTAAAATCTCTTTTTACCAAATATGATCATTTACATTCATTATGAGGTTTGTTATGAAAAATCACCTCAATTTTATTATTTATAAAATCAGTAAATGAAGATCCTTTTTCAACCAATTATTGAAAACATTTTTGTTAAAAATTTCTTTTAAGCCAAAACGTTTAAAACTAGCTACCAAGGAAGGGGTAGAAGTTCTACCTCAATACTCGTGCCGGTGTCCCACACTGTAATCACGATCCGCTATACGTTAGCTCCGCGGATCCATGCACAACCTTAAATGAAAACTAGGTCTATTAGTATCTAACCCGAGATATCCTAGATTATCAAATCATCTCATGGTGTCCTAATGTGCCACTTAGGTTTATAAAATCATTTTATAGAGTTGGAATTTCAATTGGGGTTTAAAATAGTGAAAACGGGTGAAAAATCATAAAATTTCACCATGTCCGGTCGGCCTGTCGATCGCCTTGGTTCGGCCAGTCGAACTCTACAATTCGGCCTGCCGGAGGTCCAAGTCTGGTCGGCTGAACTTTTCCAGGTTCGGCCTCCCGGTTGGATGAATCCGGCCTGCCGAACACGAAGTTCGGCCTGCCGATCTAGAAAAATTCTAGAATTTTCTAGGCACGGGTCTCGGCCTCCTTGAACCCAAATCTTCAATTTCAACCTGTTTTGTCAATTCTTAGGCATGAGTAATCATCATAATTGATAGAAAAACATAGTAACTTATTTTTTGATGGATTAAAACAAGTTTTAAACAAAATTTTTAGAAAAATCCAAAAATGGAGAAAAATAGAGAAAAATAAAAAATCTTGATTCAAATGCGTTTTTGATAAAACGAAGTTTGTATTGTAGCTAATCTAAGTTCATCTAACCTAGATTGAAGGTTCTCTAAGCTTAGAAAAGCTTAGATTTCAAAATGCAAGAAAAATTGAAAATTGAAAAAGTTTAGAAATTTTGAAAAGTAACCTTGGATTAAGCTTTGATTCGAGTTTGTGGTTGCTCAATCGCGTTCCCAAGCCTTCAATCCACTAACCCGAAGCTTGAAATCTAATTTTGTTTCAAAAATTTAGAGAGAGAATGAGAGAGAGAGAGACAATCTGAGAGAGAGAGAGAGAGAAGAGAGAGATGAGCGAGTGAGAGTAAGGAAGAGTGAGAGAGAGTGAGATTTATAAAGAGAAAGGAAGCAGTTTTCAATACCACGTCCCGCACGTGGTTTTCCAAGGTGGGACGTGTTGGTCATTTGATAAATTGTTTTGTTTCAAAATTTAAAATAACAATTAAAAATAATTAAGAGTAATTAAAAATCATTAAAATAATAAAAAATATCATAAATTTAGAAATTTCACATAATGATCAAATTAAGTTTAAAATAATCATTATGGTACACTAATCTACCATTCTATACATTAATAACATTTAATTAACTTCAGGGTGTTACAACTCTCCACCCC
>CAMOHE010043669.1:0-12076 GCA_946598075.1 Artocarpus hirsutus | reverse complement strand
TTTCAATTTAGTCCCTTGGACGTTTTTGTCAAATTCCTTTTCAAAATTTCAAATCTACCCCTGCAGAGTCTATTCCATGCCTTACTCAGGTCATTTTCGTGCTCAAACCTCATTTTTAAACAATTTAACCATAAAATTGCAAAAATACTATTTTATGCAAAATTGTCATTTTGCACCATAAATCAAAATTTCATTATCTGAATAGGTCATTCATCACATTCACATGTAATTTCATCAAATATAAGCTCAAAAGCTTATATGGGTTTAAGAGAATAAAAATCAAACAAAAATTTAAAACTTTGAATACCAAAACTTACCAAAAGAGCCTCTTTTTTTATTTCTAGCCTTGAAATCCCTTTTGATCTGCCTTCCAAACTCCCTTTTCATGCAAAAATGACATGGGTTAATATTTCCCCTTCAACCCATGAAAAACCCCTTGAAAACTCAATAAAAAGTTTGAAATTTTACCTTTAATCTTGTAAAAATCCTTGGGGCTTGCTTCTAAAATTGTTTTGGGGTTATTTTTGCAGTTTTTGAGGTTGAGAAAATTTTCTTAAAGCTTCAACTATGGCTGCCGAATCTTGGTAGAGAAGAAAGAGAAAAATTTTTGTGATAACTCATCCTTAAATGCATTCTAATCCACTTGGTGACTCATGGTCACCTACTTGATTACCATCTAGGTGTCCTCTTGCTATTGGGCCACATTTCTAGCTTTGGTGGCCCAATTAAATTCAATTAGGTGTCCACTTTGTGGGGTCCAAAATTCACACAGTATAATTTTTCATCACGTAGTATTTTTCTTATACTGTCATGGTCAAATCGATGTACTTTCTATCCTTAGACTGTATAAAAATATTTACCTTACTTTTCGTTCAATTTTGGAGGCCAATCATAACATTTTTCGTATCTGTGTTATCACTTAACAGTATTCTTATACTGCTCTGGCCTCCCTTTTACACCATATTAGGGTTCGGACAACCTCTGTGTCCTAGTTGTATTCTAGTCGTTCATTTGTTTATACCATAATTTTACAATTAATTGTGATATAAAATTCATTTTATGGGTATTATTCACAAATTTTTGAGTAATTCAACTCATAAAATCTGTATTTTACCATACCCAACATTACATCACATTTGCTATAAAATATGCAATCAATGCCGTTTATTCATACTTTATCATAATTTGTACAAAAATTACAACTTTTTACAAAAATCACATTTTTAAAAGTAAATTCATTAATTAAACCCAATTAAATATTAGGTTTTATTAATGAAATTTTCTCGGTCATTACACGTAAAAAGCACAAGATTTGGTATATAAATAATAAATAAATTCTTTATTGATAAAAATGCCTCCAAAAACATATTACATGTTTACTTTTTAGGGCATACATGTCTAACAATAATGTAGTGATAGCGGTTGCAATTTTCACAGTTAGTACACCAAATCACTAGTAAGAAGTGATAATTTTGCTACTTTTTATAGAAAAACCCTTATTGTATTATAGCTTACTATGTTGTCACATTAGGTTGACTTATATAAATAGTAAATATGCTTGCTATTAATAGAAAAAGATATAATAAATCAAATGTCTTAGATAATTATTATTTAGAGTTAATTTCTATACTGATTACAAAACATATGAGTAATTTTCAAAATCGTACCTATGTTTTAAATTTTAAATCAAAAATCACAAAAATATTTCTTTTATTTTAAACTTTGTTTTGAAAAATCGCTTTTCTTTTTGAATGTTTATTTTTATCAATCTCCCGAGTTGTAAATTTTTCACCTCCTTATGGATATAACAACCCGTTGTCTAGAGTATAAATGTCTACATTTAGAAAAACATTTTAGACGACACATCACTAACCATTCTAATATTTTAATATTTTAATTTTTACTTAACCATTAGTTTGGCCTATTTCCCCCATTGTCCCTTAAAATTACTAGAGTTTTAATCATTCCATATTACAATTTTCTTTAATTCTTTATTGTAATTTCGTGTTCATTTTGATAATAAAATTTATTTGGCATGAAGAAAAATAGGGTATTCTGTTTAAGTGGGATTCTTGGTAATGACAATGGATTTTGTTTTTTTAAGAAAGTTCCCTTCTAAAAAAAGTTTCTTTCTTAAAAAAAAATGGTGTCATTAATTCTAATAATGAACCATTTGACCATCATAATTTAAAAGAAAATAATAAATAAAACTATATATGTTGAGTTTAATTTTTTTTATTATGTTTTCCATTTTAAATATTTATTATTATTTTTTATATCCCTTCCCGTCTTCATTTAGCAGCGAACTCATAAGACATTTTTGTAATTAAAGCGAAAATTTTTAAAATTTAGGGTGCTATATTTAGACAATTCAAGAGATGCATATAAGCCATCAAAATATGATTAAAAAAAACCTGCACACATTAAAAGTCATGAGCATCCCTATTTAACCCTAAGGGATTAGCTTCTTATAAAATAGTAGGTCGCGGTCTAAAAAAAATCTACATACTAGATTGAGTATTGTTTCGTGAGTTTTAGGCTTTTAACCCTTTTTGAAAAACAATGGACACATGACACATGTACCTCCTTATCCAGTGGTAGCCAATGGTAGAAAACGACAACACCAATCAGCAATTGAAAATTCTTCAAGCTAAATGCCAATATCCTCACTAGATCCAATGGACATATTATGTTCCCTTCTCTGCTTATTGAGTGGTACACAACGTGATAACCGTTGAGCCAATGGAATACTGCAAAGATTCATTATTCAAGGGCGTAACCAATAGGGAAATTTCATGTAGTTTCTTCTTGAAAATAAAAAGATAATTGAAAAAAATACACTTTTCCAACACAAGAAAATTGGAACAAATGCACAGATAGTTTTTGAATTCTTTTTCTTTTATACAATTAATTTTTATAGTCAATTTTGTCTCATACATATTGTTTGAACTCAAAAAGTGTTTCATGAATGATCCTTCTGTTAAAGTTAACTTTGTCACATAAATGGTCCCTAACTATGCTCTCTCTCTATAAATCGTCCCTATGTTAAAATTTATACTCTATTTAGTTCTTAAATTATAAAGCATATGCCAAAATTAGTTACTTTGTAATGAATATATATATATATATATTAAAAAAAATGTACCATATGTGTTGTCCATAAACTAAAAAAAAAATGGTACGTAAAAAAATTCCAAAAAATGGTAAAGGCAATGATAAGTTCAAAGCAAACTAGTACCACTATATATTGACACGTTTGTATTATTAGAGATAATCCCCCTACTTTGCTAGGGTTTTCTTTTCTCCCAATCGTTGGTGCGTCACCTCGATGAGAGGACTCGAAGGGCTGGAGTCCAATGTTGCCTTGGCTGGTCTCCAAACTCCTAGGGTCATGAGTGGTTTATTGATCAACGTGGTAGCTTTTTCTCTGGTGGATTCGTAATTGATGCTGGGCTTGAGGGAGCCCTTAGGCTTAGGGGCGTGGGTTCGAGTGTCAAGGTGGTGGTCGATTAGGGCCGCATGAATGCACTAGCGACTTCGAGTCCAGTGCAGCTAGGTATGGCGATGGTCAAATATGTTTGGGAGTGTAAATGGGAAGGCTTTTCTCACGCCAGCTGGAGGTTGATGGGGGCTCGTTGGGCTTTGTCTTTGGGAGTGGTCGGTCTTTATTAGATGGCAAATCCTTAGGGTGACACTCTCTCTGATTGGTGGCAGTGGACATCTACAGATGATCCCCTCTCACTGGTGGTTTGGCTCTTCATTGGTTTGCCTTCAAATTATGAATTTCGTTGTGGCTTTCCTCCTCTTCTAGAGTGGTTGTCGGATAGACACAAGGAAATAGGTTGTTGTTATTTGGTTTGTACTCTTTTGTTTTATTTTTTATATTTGTCAAATAAAGTCTTTGATATTTCTGCCGTGTGTGTTTCTGTTTTGTTATTTCATTGTAATAATAGAGGTAGTTTTTTCACCTTTTGGTATGGGTTAGGCCTTGATGCCTTTAGTTGCTCGATCTTGTTCTATCGGAGTTATCCACCATTTATAGTAGTGTGGTGAAAAAGCATTTTCTATGCTCCATTAGTGGTGTGCCATTTTAGTTTTCTCGTGTTGGAACTTGATATACGTTTTACCCTTTGAGCATTTTCAATCGAATCAGCTGGTGGTTTTGGTCTGTAATCAAGATTGAGTTGTTAAATGCATTATGATCTTTTGCATCTGAATTTGTATTTGTACTTCTTTAGTTTGGAATGCAATTACTATTTTCAATTTAAAAAAAAGGGTTCAAAGCAAACTTATGTGCACGAGAACCCTAACCATTTTTAACTTTTTCCGCACCCGCATTCTGAGAGAGTTACAATCCACCCTTCGAACCCTAAAAAATATAATAGAATAGGGTTAAAAAAAATCCCTTTCTAAAATATTTCCCTTTCTTTCGGCTGTGAAAGAAAACAAACAAGACCAACAAAACGGTTGTGTAAAACACTTCCACTTGAATCCCATCTTTTCTTGAAGATTCTCTAGATGATTCTTTTTCTTTCGGTCAACTCAAGAACAAGTTTTTGGAAATCGGGGCCGGTTCGATGATATCGGTGACACTCAGAAGTTGACATGGCTCAAGCAATACCTTCAATTCCTTGATGCAAAGCAAAATCCCAGATTGCAAATTTGGTTTTATTTCTCGTCGAAGTTCTATTAGACGTGGCCAAGAGAATCAAGATTTCTGAATTGCGTATTGAGTTTCGAAGATACCCAGAAGTGATACAGCTCGAAACCTTCATTTCCTTGATGGTTAGCAAAAACCTAGATTGCGGTTTTTGTGCTTATCAAGATTTCTGATTTTTGGGTTTTGATCAAGGTTAAGAAAGAAAAAAGTCAAAAAGTAACCGTTATTCTGAGCTGGGCTGTTCCTTATTTCTGTTGAATTGAAGACATGAATTTCAGGAGCTTGGATGAGTTCTGGGCCTTTTATGTGACCCAGCACTCTAAACCAGCAACAAGACGTTGGCATTTCGCGGCCACACTTTGTAGTATCTTCTTCTTGATATGTTCAATGTTTTTTAAGTGGTGGCTCTTGGTTTGTGTGCCTTTCTCCGGCTATGGGTTAGCCTGGTACAGCCATTTCTTCATAGAAGGCAACATTCCTGCCACATTTGGGCATCCATTTTGGTCTTTTTTGTGTGATTTAAAGATGTTTGGATTCATGCTTACTGGGAAAATGGACAAAGAGATCAAGAGGCTCGGGAAAAGGCCTGTCTTGCAGGTTTTCTAATCATATCTAAGCTTTCTTTTAAATCTGTTTTAGACTCTTTACTGCGTCTTCTTTTGGCAAGTTTTGGTGTATTTTTAAGCATGTCTTTCTTGCGTCATAAATATCGAAACATGTTTTCTTGAATCTAAAAATATTCTGCAGCACAACAGATCACTTGGAATCTTCATTGTAAATGTTTTATTTCAGATGTTTGGATGTTAATACTGAATTATTGTTAGTGTGAAAGGCCTTCGTTTTTAGTTTTGCTGCTGTTCTGAAACTGAATGCTTGCAATGATGATTTTTACTTGCATTTGAATTAACCAGAAATTATCTTACAAACTGTTCATGTAAAAAGCCAAGATCATTGTTGAAAAATACATAGTATTGCTCAAGGCATATTTGACGCTTTTAGTGAATTCGATTAAAATGTGGGGATTTTAAGTTATGCTTTGTGCATCAAGTTGTCTTTCTCTTGCTAGATTGGTCGGCTTACTTACGAAGGTTTTGCTCTCAAGCAGCAATCAAATTGTTGAATATAATCACTTTTACCGGCCAAGGTTGTGCAGGAAAACCGAAAACCGCCAAAAGTGGATTGGCACTGATCCTCGCAGTTTAGTGGTGAACGAGCATTGATTGTCATCGGTTTGGAGACTGGAACCGATTGCCAAGCAATCGATTTTGGTGCAAGAATTTTAAAGGTTCTTTGGGAATAAAATATATATGTAAATATTTAGAGATTACATCGTTTTTAGATGGCATTTAAAAAAAAAAAAAAAAGCATAAAATAGCGTAAACTTTTATTGAATTTTGAAGTATAAATTTAACTATTCCACATACAACACCGTCCCCTCTCTCACGCTAAACTGGCAGCCCCTTCTGCTCCCTTGGCCACCTCTGTCAATCTGGTGGTGTGAACCTACTAAACCCATGGTGGTCGTTTTGTGAGACCACTCCTATCTGAATCTACGGTGGTTTCAATTGTTGAAAAAAACGATGGGCTCGGTTGCTTGGACAGCAACGCCTTAAATAGTCGAAAAAGTGTACCAGGGTAGATGTTAAAAATATGAGCATATACTTGCTCAGATTGTGATATAAACTCGCCAAAAACATGGCATTTGCTGACAGTACAATCAGGATATCTTTTGCCGTTTTCTTTGCTACTTCAGCTTTCAGAAAGCATCCTCGAAATGAATACAAGAACGAAAACATGACCAAGTGATGTTGAGTCACCTTGTTACTGATATTTAAGGGATGACCAAGTGACTTGAGTCACCATGTTATTGATATTCATGCCTTGGCACAATCAAAAAAATAAGCACTGCCACTACCAGCTAAGGCCACAGCTAAGCGGATATTTTCATAATTCCAAACTATAAAATGTCATATGACTTAAAAGATTAGAATTAAATTAGCTATTCGACATTCAAGCATATTTCAACCCCGGTACTGTTAATTAGCACAACAAAAAAATGGATTTGTACCTGCAAAAATGGCAAGCTAAACGTAGATGTATGCCGCAGATATCAACCCAAAAATGAGCGCACACAATTGAAAGGCAGCACAACAAGAATGTGTTTTCAAGTCTACAGCAATCATTCATGAAAGTAGTTATTTGCACCTCAAAGATTTACGTGCATGTATGCCACTATGCAGAATAAGAGATTCACATACTTCCCTACGGTAATATCGATTTCCTCAAATTCTTTCAAATATTATCGTGTGAGAAAACTCCCAAATGATTAGACCGAAAAAGATGATTTTGGGACCTGAAAAGTCCATAAAGTTTACAACTCAAAATGATCTATGTTACAACTCCCAAATATCTCTTCCAAATCTCAAATTCAGCTCGAACCAACCATATTTTAGCCCAATGAATATCTATCATACTTTGGCGATCAAAAAATTTTGACGATCATCACTTTATCACTATGTTTCAGCCATTGATTGAGATGGAGAATTCTATCATATTATAAGAACTTTGGCGCCTGTGGTAGAAGTGGACATGGGGTGAACTTTACAAGTCAGTGTTTCGTGAAAATGATGGCAAAGGCATGGCCTCCTGTGGACGAAGAATCACAAGGACACCAAACATCCCAAGCATTGGGAGGACAAGGAGCCACTTCAACAGTCTATAGTAATACATATGGAAGGTGAGGGAGAATTCATCTGAAAAATACAGTCCGTTCCTGTCTACCATCTCCACCAAAACAGTACCCGTTGTCCGTACTCCAACTGTTGGAAGCTTTATACGATGTTTTCCAGGACTATTTATAATCTGGTTTTGCTTTATCCTCCTCTCTCCTTGGTAATTACCAGGAACTAACAAGGTGGTCTGCATAGATTTGATAAGAAATAAAAATCCTCCATGAGATTGGAATAGTCAAAGAAAGGGGTTAAACTCTATTGCAACTTTGACAATATTCTTAAGCAGGGAAGTAGCAACTCACTGTGACATTATATGGTCCTTGTGTCCCAGATGGGTATCTATAGTTATCTATTATCTCAATGTCCACCCAGAAATTCTTGCCTTCCTCATCGCGGAAAGCTCTTGATGAATGTGAAACATATATGCCTTCACGGTTATGCCTATTTGCAACGTTATTTCTACCTTGATCAGGGGATCTCCAAGCCTGATAAAGATAACTAAGTTAGGAACATTAAGAGGAAGAATACATTACACCAATGAACTTCAAAACCATTTCACCTTCAGGGGATGATGAGGAGCGGGAGTTGAGAAGCAAAAAACGTTGCCGTTCATGGTTGTCACGATTAGATCCAGATCATCACCACCATCAACGTTATCCGCCAAGACCATGCTATATCTGTCGTGCAAGAAGTAATGAATGAGCAAATTTTTGAACCAAATAAGAAAAAATAGGGGAGGGGGGGTGGTAGGGGTTGGGTGGTGTGGTGTGTGGTTGTGTGGATTGATTGTTCTATTCCACATCACTAAAGGATCTAAGATTATCTTACGAAGTTTCACCAATATCAACAACATCTGCACATGATGTTGGTCCATCTATTAGGTACAAATAACCATCAAATGATGCAGTAACAAGGGTTAGTCCCTTGGCTTTCTTGCTATGTTCACTCAGATCTACAAGAAGAACTTTATTCATCACTCTCCCATGAGTTCTATATGGATATGGGCGAACAAATGATCCATCCTTTCCGCTGAGAACATATATATTCCCAGAAATTGTTGGAACCACAACATCTGTATGGCCATCTCCATCAACATCACCAATAGTAGGACCCTGGGCAAAATGAGTTCTGTTATAAATTCATCCAACATAGCACAATTAAAAGAACCTATTCCGACTACATTCAGACACAAACGTTTCCATCACAATGTCCAAAAATGTTCCTCATCTAGAAAGCCAAAAAGCAATAACATGTGAAGTCCAAGATGCAACAAAGAACCTCTAGGTTCTTTATAAACTTTATTGAATCTGTAATTGCACCTGCGCACTAATAGCCTCAGTTACCATTTTCTGGTATACATCTAGAAACCAAAAGTATTAATGCGTGAAACACAAGGCTTGTAAGTTGTAACATGCATTTAGGAAGTAATAATCTCACTCGCTATTCTTCTTATATGTAAATTCATCCAGAATCGAGAAAACTTAAAAGAGGCCATTTGGTTCAATGGTTTAGTTGGTTTTAACCCAAATTTCTTATGAACGAGTGTTTGGGAAAGAAAAGTGAGTCCTAGTTTGAACCTTGGTTTGACAATTTGAGCCAAAAAAAGGGCGGCCTCCTTTCTTTGTTATCGATTTCATCAGCAAGAAAAGGAAGTTTTCTTATCCCAAAAAAAAAAAAAAAAACCACACACAGGTGAGGGCAAGGGGGGGCCCATATGCAAAACCCCTCCCCCCTCCCCTCCTCTCCCTTCCTTTTTTTTTATTATTTTATACATCTATATTTATATAAATAGATATTTCAAATATGCCTCCAATTATCCTCGATTCAATGTCTTTCCCATTTATTCTCTTCTGGTTTTTTATTTGCTTTTTTTGCCCCTGTTAAATCATAGTCGCTTTGGTGAAATATTTCTCTAATTTGCACCTGTTAAAGTATTTTGCTTTTCAAATTATTTCCCTTGTAAAATATCTATTCATGTACAGTCTTTTATATCAATAGTGATTCTTATAATTTTTAACTGACCTAATAAAATAATTTTTTCTAAAATACCTCTTTATTACTATTTCTTATAAAGACCGATCTATAATTTGCCCTTGTTAAACTAACTCTTTTTTTTTTAAATGCGTCCCTACTTTAACCCCTTTGCCCCCCTCTTGTAGCACTTCCCATGTGTACTTCCCAAATAAATGTTCATCTAATTTTTTCACAAAAATCTTTATTACTCAAATAAGTTCCATTTGTGGATACATATATAATATTCAACCAAAAACACTTTCCATTAAAAGGTACAATACGTCCAAAAAAAATGAACTAAACTAAACTCTTATAATAAGTTGAAAAAATAAATGAACACTTTGTGTCAAAAAAATCAAAGGCTGAATATGCATGTTCCTAACACTAGCTTCTAGCTAGTTAATAGAATTAGGACTCGACACTTGAAAGGATTTTTTGTATTTTTCAAATCCCACACTTGGCTCCACCATTGCACACACACACAAAAGCTCAGATATCCTTGAATAAATAAAACATACGTTTGGTATATAGAGCAACAAATACGTCATTTCACAAGTTTAATCATACGTCAAGAAGACAATTTGTAAATATTTTTATATCAATATAAAGTTTCTTGTTTCACAAAAAAAAAAAAAAAAAAAAAAAAAGAGCAATAAATTACTTTTTTGTACCTTCTATAATGATATCCTTGACCTCGGATCTTTGAAACATATATTAAGAAAATAGGTTGACAAACAACAAGAAGGTGATAATTTCCACACATAATCTGCTTATATTTATGCTAAGTTCTCACCTGGTATGGCCAATTTAACAATATGTTGACAAAGTTTGACATTAACAACATATACGAAAGGTACCTGTGGAATCAAACTCTTAAGATGCCTTTCCCAAATTTCTTCACCATGCACAGTCCATGCAGCAACATTTCCATGCGTATCAGTAGTCACTAATTCAATTTTTCCGTCATCATTGATATCAGCAGCAACAACACCACCCTGAATTTCAGCCATTTCAAGAGGAAACTTCCTCCTGACATTGCCTGAATATTAAGAAGCAAATTGGCATCAAAATCAATAAAAATCTGAAGATAAGTTATAAGAAGTTTGATCTGGTGAATAAAAAATAAAACTTTGTTGAGCTCAGGTATGCTAGGAACCGAAAATCAATAGGCACGAAGGGTTGAAAGATAAATTGTTCACCCTTAGTGCTACTGATTGCTCAAAATAGAGGGATAGGGGCTATTCGAGTGAGCCCTGCACTCCCTTTACAATTCAGAGGAAAACTCCAGTTAAATGATCAATGACTTCCTCTACCCTTTTCTTCCTTATTTAATCTTTCTAATTTCCTTTTCCCATTCCAATCCTGAGGCCTAACTGCTTAACCAACTTTATTCTTCCCTCCCTTCCTTTCTCGAATTCTCGAACCTCCCTCCCATGCATGCTGCACTCCCCCGATTCCACTTCTACATCACCAATTCCTTTTTCCACCAGTCTCCTAGGCAAAGCTCTTGCCAACTCATCCTTTTTCCTAGTGCCATGTTGCACATAAGTGAATCTTATTGGTGGCCTAGCAGGACCATTCACATCAATACCCTCCCCCCCAAAGTCGCACCTTGTCCTCAAGGTCAAATTCAAGGAAACAAGCGTTTATCACCTCAAACGACTCCCAAGTATCATCATGGGCAGGAAGATCAGACTAGTGGATAAGAACTTCCAAGTCCATTGACGCTCCTCGACGAATCTGCCTTACCCCACGTAACTCTGCTGGTGTAACCACCAACTCCAGATCAGTGGTCAGCTGTAATGGTAAGGAACAATTAGGGAGAGAGCTACCCTTAGCTGCACGGAGTTGGGTCATGTGGAAAACATCACGAATAGAAGCTGATGGTGGCAGCTTAAGGCGATATGCCACCGCTCCCACCCTTTCCAAAACCTCAAACGGCCCATAATAACGAGGAGCCAACTTCTCATAAGTGCGGCGTGCTAATGACTGCTGCCGATAGGGATGTAATTTGAGAAATTCCAAGTCCCCCACTTCAAAATGCACTCCCCAACGTTTGACATCAGCTTGAGATTTCATCTTCTGTTGGGCCCTCAAAAGGTGCTGCTTCAACTCGTCCAACATTGCATCCCTTTCCTTCAATTCCTGGTCCACCGTTGCCACTTGAGAAGTCCCCACCACATAGCAAATCAAGGGAAGAGGATCTCACCCATATAAAGCATGAAAAGGTGTGGTTTTAGTGGCTGTGTGGATGCTAGTATTGTACCAATACTCAGCCCAAGGCAACCAATGGTGCCACCACCTAGGTACCCTAGAAGATAAGCATCTGAAATAGGTTTCAAGGCAACGATTTACACTTCCGTCTTCCCATCGGTTTGGGGATGATAGGCCGTGCTCCGCAAAAGAGAAGAACCCTGCTGCTTGAATAATTCAGTCCAGAACAAACTCAAAAAAACTTGGTCACGATCCGATACAATTGTGCATGGAACTCCATGTAAACGAACCACTTCTTGGATGTAAGCAGTAGCCACAGAGACGGCCGTATAAGGGTGCTTTAATGGAATAAAGTGGACATACTTACTGAGGCGGTCAACCACTACAAGTATTACGTTATACCCTTCAGACTTAGGCAACCCCCTTATGAAATCCATGGATAAATCCTCCCATACAC
>CAMOHE010043668.1:0-13518 GCA_946598075.1 Artocarpus hirsutus | reverse complement strand
TTAAATAATTTAACGACACTAAACTATTGTCTTTAAAAGGAGACCTTTAATACAGTGTCTATATAGATGTTGTCAATTATTGTTTCAAATGTCGTTAACGGCATGTTTGTTGGAGATGTCGTTGTATGTACTTTTCAACGACATTCAAAAACTACATGTCGTAAATAGCATGTCGTTAAATGCAGTTTTTCTTATAGTGTCTTGACATAACTATTATCTCTTCCTTTTTATATTAACCGAATCACCTTTTTTTTATTTTATTAATATATATATATATATATATGTGAGCGTTTACGGAAAGAATCTGGCTACTTCCTTTTTTTTATACTTTCCAAATCGCGTTTGATTCTATATATATATATATATATGAGTAAAACATAAACTTTCGTAATTTGGATATAAATATATATATATATATTAATATATTATAAAATCTTAAATATAAATAAGATTTGGTTCAAAACCATATCTATATATATATCTAAATCTAAATTCAAAAATAAATCACATTTATTTAAGAATAGATTTTAAAATTAATCAATTAATTAACTAACTAATACTCAGTTAAATGTGACAACATTTATCACATTACATTATGTGTCACAGAGAACATTTTTCTATGTCACATTAATAATTCAAGTGTAGAATAATTACTTCAGAATTCAATAATTTCAAACTAAATACGTATAATTCATTTTATGCATAAATCCATTATAGTGTTACAGAGGTGGTATTGGGGACCTATGGACCTATAACCCAAGCTCCAATAAGTTTGACAATTAATTAAACTCTTTGATTAATGTGCCAAATTTATTAGTTTCATTATTATTCCACTAAAAACCTAAAACTAAACTTTGAGATTATAGCAAAATGATTCAAAGAAAATAAGTAAGTAGTCTATTGACATAATCATTACATATAAGTCAGTCCTCTATAAATAGTTCATAATAAGAGCTAGGTTTAATTTCTGTTTACCTTTCTTATTATATCTTTATCATTGAGTTCTAATAATCCTCTAATGAACAGTTAATTCATAATCTAATTATGAAGGAGCGCTTTATTGTTCAAACCTCGAATTATCACTCAAGAGAACTATTTTTCTAACTTCCATAGGGAAGGAATGGATTACATATTTGTATAATATTATTTCCAGCCATTTATTACATTATATTTTCAATATGCTAAGTTATGATCTGTGCTAAAACAAATCTTACTAAGCAAATCAAAAAACATAATGTCATAAACAGGAGTCTAATAAATACTCACGATTAAGACTGTCAAATATATGATCATTATAGTGATAAATTTGAATACTCTAATTCTAACGGATGATTTTTAGAGAGTCATAATTTATCTAGTCGAGTCCTATATAATCTCATTATATAAAGTACCTCTAATCCAATGTCTCTACATTAATAGTCCGGATAATGACTATTTCATTCTAAATGAGATTGGACTATACTTGTCATATTTAATTAAAGATCCTAAACTTTAATTAATTATTACAGACTATTTAGATTATTATCTATAAATTTTATCTCTAAGCATATAATACTTATATGCTAAATTTATAGTCACATAAATAATCATGGAATTTTCTTGATGCTTATAAAAGTATTCATAATACATATAAGCAACCAAAATAATTATAAATATCACTTTATTTATTTATTATCAATATGTATAATGTCACAGCTTTTAGGACACTAAACCCAGCAATCTCCCACTTGTCCTAAAGCAGGTGAGACATGTCACGAAGACTTAAGCCTTCCAAGTGTGCCTCGAAGCTCTTTGCAGGTAACGTCTTGGTGAAAAGGTTGGCAAGGTTGTTATCCGACGCTATCTTTACAACTTTCATATCGCCTCAATGTACTATTTCCCTGATCAAATGATATTTTCTCTCTATATGGTTTCCTCTTTTGTGGCTTTTAGGTTCTCTTGAATTTGCCATTGCACCACTATTATCACAATAGAGTGTGAGTGGTTTATCCATGCCTGAAACTACTTCCAGATCATTTAAGAACTTATGGAGCCAAATAGCTTCTTTAGCTGCTTCATAAGCAGCCATATATTCAGCTTCCATAGTTGAATCAGCAATACAAGATCATTTGATGCTTCTCCAAACTATAGCTCCACCACCAAAATTAAACACTAATCTAGATATAGATTTATATGTGTCTTTGTCTGATTGAAAATAAAAAATCAGTGTATCCAATGGGAATCAAATTCTCACTGGAATATACCAACATATAGTTTCTCGTTCTCCTGAGATACTTGAGATATGTTTAACCGCTACCTAATGATCTAATCCTGGGTTGGATTGATATTGACTGACTATACCCACCGCATAAAAAATGTTAGGTCTTATACACAACATGGCATACATTAGACTTCTCATTGCAGATGCATAGGGTACCCGTCTCATGTTTTCTTCCTCTTGAGGTGTCTTTGAACATTGCTCTTTTGAAAGATAAACTCCATGACGTGTAGGTAAATTACCTTTCTCGGAGTTTTGCATCGAAAATCTAATAAGCACTTTATCGATATACGATGCCTGAGACAGCGCCAACAGTTTGTTCTTGCGATCTCTTATGTGTTGGATTCTAAGAACATAACTTGCCTCTCCCAAATTTTTCATTTGGAATTGGTTGGTGAGCCATTTCTTTACATTAGATAATACACCTACATCATTCCCAATGAGTAGGATATCATCTACATAAAGAACTAAGAAGACCACCTTTTTATCTTTGATGCACTTGTATACACAAGGTTCATCAATGTTTTGATCGAAGCCATAAGATTTGATCGCCTTATCAAACCTTAAGTTCCAAGATCTTGAAGCTTGTTTGAGTCCATAGATTGACCTTTGCAACTTGCAAACTTTTTGCTCTTGACCTTTGACTACAAACCCTTCTGGTTGCACCATATACATGCTTTCCTTAAAATAGCCATTCAAAAAGGCAATCTTGATAGCCATTTGCCATATCTCATAATCAAAACAAGCAACAATGGATAAAAGAATCCAAATGGATTTAAGCATAGCTACAGGCAAGAAAGTTTCTTCATACTCAACTCCCTCCTTTTGGGTATAACCCTTTGCCACAAGCCTAGCTTTGAAAGTCTTAACTTTTCCATCCACTCCTCTTTTCTTCTTGTAAATCCATTTGCACCCTATGGGTTTTATCCCTTCAAGTAAATCTATAAGGTCCCAGACTAAATTAGAGTACATGGACTCCATTTTAAGGTTCATAGCCTCTAGCCATTTCTCCTTCTTAGAATTTTCCACTGCATCACGATATGTCAAAGGATCATCCTCACCATTATCAAAGATAGCAACATGTGCTTCTCCAATTTCCCTATAGCGAGCAGGCGGTCTCACAACCCTCCCACTACGTTGAGGTGGTATGATTTTCTAATTGGGAGATGTGGTCTCCTTATTTTGTCCTTCGACAACAGTTGTTGGTTGCGTCTGATCTAATCAGAAAGTAACTCTTCAAGTGCAACTTTGCTACGAGGTTTATAGTTTGTCATATAATCAAAAAAGTGGCATTTGTCGATATAAATACCTTCTTTTCTTGTGGACTATAAAACAAACCTGCCCTCATTCCCTTTGGGTATCCCATAAACAAGCATACTTTAAAACATAGTTCCAGCTTCTCGGTCTTTCCTTTCAGCACATGTGCTGGACACCCCCGTATACGGATATGTCGCATACTAGGTTTACGACCATTCCATAACTCTAAAGGTATTTTTAGAATAGACTTAGATGGAACTGTGTTTAGAAGATATATTGTAGTATGTAGTGCATATTCCCAAAACGAAGTGGGTAATGATGAGTAGCTGAGCATGGATCTCACCATATCTAGCAACGTCCTATTTCTTCTCTCTACAACACCATTTTGTTGCGGTGTTCTAGGTGCGGTGAGTTATGATAGAATACCATGTTCTATCATATGGTCCTTGAATTCAGTATTAAGGTATTCCCCTCCTCGATCAAATCAAAGAGTTTTCATCGTCTTTCCTAATTGCTTTTCAGTTTCCGCTTGGAATTCTTTGAACTTTCCAAAAGTTTTAGATTTCCTTTGCATTAGGCATATGTCACCATACCTTGAATAATCGTCAATAAATGTGACAAAATATTCGTAACCACCACGTGCTTGTACATTCAATGGACCGCAAACGTCTGAATGTATTAGCTCAAGTGGTTCCTTGGCCCTTTCACCTTTTGCAGAGAAAGGCCTTTTAGTCATTTTACCTTCAAGACAAGATTCACAAACTGGTAGAGAACTAACTTTTTGTTCTTTTAAAGGACCATCCTTTACTAGTCTGTTAATTCTGTCAAGGTTAACGTGACCTAATCTAAGGTGCCATAGGTATGTTTCATTATCAGACAAAATCTTTTGCTTCTTGGGTTTTGGTTGTTCAACTTTGAACATTTCGGTATTGAGCAGTGATTTTTTATTGGGCCTTAAAGCGTAAAGCCCTTTTTTTAGATACAGAGAACAAATATTCAAATCATTTCTAGTAGTAACATAATTATTATTAAAAGAAACATTAAACAAATAACCTAGAAATAAATATCAAATTTCTACGAAAACAAGGAATGTAATAAACATTGTCCAAAATTAAAAACTTATTTCTAAAATAAAGTTTAACAACTCCTACTGCTCTTGCCAAAATAATCTATCTCGTTCCCACTCTCATCGCTTGTTCCCTGTAGGCAAGCTTCCTTGAAGAACTAAGCATCTGCAAAGAAGAATAAACAAGGTTAGTTTCCCCTGAATCAATTATCCAAGGTGAAGTATCATCTTCAACTAAACAAGCTTCTAAAATGAGTAAATCTGATTTATCGTTGTTCTTCTTTTCTTTGAGCTCCTGAAGATACTTCTTGCAGTTTTTCTTCTAGTGTCTAACCACGCCGCAGTGGAAACATTTTCCTTTAGGCTTCTTTTCGTTTAGGCTCTTTTTGTTGTTGTTGCTTTTGTTCTTCTTAGGTTGCCCTCCATTTTTAGACTTACCACTTCCTTCAGTCCTCTTCCTTTTCTTATTCTTTCGAGTAGAAGAGGAGGGTTAAGCTTTTACAACATTTGCCTCACCTTCTTTAGTCTTTTCTTTCGAAATAAACTCGAAGGTTTGTAGCTCATTAAGCAACTCAATCATATTGTATTTCAGTTTGTTCATGAAATAGTTGCTTTTGAACTGAAGGAATGTAGCGGAGAGGGTTTCCAAAATCATCCCCACCTGTGTGGCTTCATCTATCACAACCTCGTTCACCTCGGCCTCATGGAGATAGTTAACCATGTTGAGAACATGTTCTTTGACCGAAATCCCTGCCTTCATTTTGGTATTCATTATCGCCTTAATGGCTTCTTGGGGTGCCTTTTCAGAAGGTTTACCAAACATGTCTTGTAGAGACTACATTATCTCACAAGCGGTCTCCATGCTTTCGTGCTTCATTCTAAGCATGTCAGATATGCCAGCCAAAAGATAACAGTGGGCCTTGTTGTTTGCCTTGATTTAACGATTATATACTTCTCGTACATTACGAGGAGCATTGGCAGCAGGCAATGGATGGCATTTCTCAATCAGGACAAACTTGTAATTTTTGTAAATTAGTACAATGTTCATGTTGCTCTTCCACTTGACAAAATTATCTTCGTTTAATTTTTGAGAGAATAGCGATGATTGGATTAGACATTGTTGCTGTAATAAATAAGTAAAATAGCATAAATTAAATGGTCGCATAAACATCATAAATATATGTTTTGGAATAGTAAACATAATGCATGATGCGTATGAAAAATACACAAAAAAAATATTTTACTAATTCCACGATTATTTAATTTTAGTAAATAAAGTGCCGCCATAAGGTAGGTCAAATTATTTATGAATTGAATTCAGACATTCTCAATTAATAAATATATTCAAAATGTCTCATATTTTCTATATTTATTAATAACCGTTTATATTTGGTCAAGATATAATTAACAATTTAATTATATCCTTATGAGTGTGACTCACAATTTTAGATTTTAACAACTTAACTCAAAATTGCCGCTGTAGGATAGGTCAATTTTGAAATACATTGTAGAATCCTATATCTTGGAAGCCAACCTTGTTATTGATTTAAATGGACACCCTCCGTAGGGAGGACGAAATCAAAGCATCGCGAGGTACCACCTAAATCTCACGGTGTTGTGCTAATAGTAGAGATTGCATGTTATATTGTCATATTACCTTTTCCCACTCATTATTTTAAAAGATGTTTTTTATCTTATAAAACATCACATGTTTCATAACTTTAATAAAAACAGTTTTTAATTACTAGGTTATATTTTGTGTTAATAGAATCCTATTCTACTTACACTTACATAAATTACCAGATTTTCTAAAAATCTAAATTTATTATGAATTGTCTAAGCTACCTAACATTAAACAATTTAAAATTAGATAACTTAGAACTAATGTGAACTTTACCAAGTCTTAACTATTAAAACTAAATTCACATTATTCGGTTGATTAATAAATTAAGATTTTATAAAATCAACCTAATTAATTTAATCTCATTAAATTGATTCTAACACATATTAAATCATTTTATAAACACCTTTATAAAGAAAATAATATGCAAGTGTATGCATGTCATGTTACAATAACTATAAGTGGGCACTTTCCTAGATGACATGTTATAATGCATAAACATGTTATCACAATCATCACATGAAAATAAAACATAAAATTAAATAATGGATTTTTGATCGGGTCTTTTTGGATAATTAAAATTACAACCTATAAAAAAAAGAGAAAAGAAAATTACAGTCTTGTAATTTATACATAATTCTCTACTCCAATTTTACAGTTTTTATCGGATAGTTTTACTGTGCAATAATCTGATGTGTTACCTTTGTTAATTGAAAAGCCCAAGTTCTTAACTGGGCCACCCAAGAACTTTGTCTTCTTTACAACTCCATGTGCAACGTACAAGAAACACAGCCACCCTTTTCTTTCTAGCATGTGTATATATATATATATATATATATATATATATATATAGCACATCAAGTGCATTTATGAATGCATGTCAGGTGCCATAAACCCCAACCATCAAATTTTTTTTTAATTGTTGCTTGATGATTGTACGTGAAGTGCATTGATGGCACCATATATATATATATATATATATATATTTATTTATCTTTTTTTGTTGCACCTGCTTCTTCACGTGGGTTATTTGAGAACATTGTCATGATCATCATTCTTTTGCTGTTTTGATGTGAATACATGGGCTTTGCACAAAATTTCGTTAGATGCGTTCCAGAGAGTGCAATAATAATACTGTTCAACTTTTGAACTTTTTTTTTGACAATATGTTGTCTAACCACAAGAAAGTACAGTAAGGAAAAAAAATTGATAAATTACAAAAAACTTATACATTTTATGGGCTTATACAGATTTGATCTAATCAAATTGAAAATAAAATTATCAATCTAAATAGACCATATAATTAACGACCAAAAATCTATTCATAAAATAACCATTCATCTCATGAACAAAAATTACAAAGATGTAAAGTGCCTACAAATATGCATCAAATAATATGATATTATCAAAATAAAATCATGTTAATTAAAATTATATATGCTATAACCCGCTTTGATGTCATTTGTTGGATATAAAATACGAAAACATAGTAGAAGGAATAGATCATTGACAAACAAACATTTTCAAAAAACTTTATTTATCGGGAATAGATTGATAATTTTAATTAATAATAGAAAGGTTTGAAAATTTTACTAGTCTTTTTTAAGACTATCAGGGTATCTGAGCTTTCCTCTTTGACACCACGATCTTCCAATCTAGGCCTCCACATCAATGGAAGACGAGTGGCCGTCAAACTGCAAGAATGAATTTTTCGCACACTTTTCTGAATCTGCTATGTACTCAACACATGAGATAACAGATTTTTTTTTTTTAGAGAAGAACTCTCAGTTTTTCTCTCTGAGTATTCTGCAAAAGTTACGTGAATGAAAAAATCTCTTGAGATAACTGTTATCTCTCCCTTTTTATATTAACCAAATCACCCTTTTTTTTTTATGTTATTAATATATATATATATATATATATATGAATCTTTACGGAAAGAATCTGGCTACTTCCTTTTTTTTTATACTTTCCAAATCACGTTTGATTATATATATATATATATATAAGAGTAAAATGTAAACTTTCTTTATTTTGATATATATATATATATATATATATTAATATATTATAAAATCATATGTATAAATAAGATTGGGTTCAAAACCATATATATATATATATATATATATATCTAAATTTAAATTCAAAAATAAATCACATTTATTTAAGAATAGATTTTAAAATTAATCAATTAATTAATTAACTAATACTCAGTTAAATGTGACAACATTTATCACATTACATTATGTGTCACAAAGAACATATTTCTGTGTCACATTAATAATTCAAGTGTGGAATAATTAATTCAGAATTCAAAAATTACAAACTAAATATGTATAATTCATTCTATGCATAAGTCCATTATAGTACTGTAGAGATGGTATTGGGGACCTATGGACTTAAAATCCAAGCTCCAATAAATTTGACAATTAATTAAACTCTTTGATAAATATGCCAAATTTATTAGTTTCAGTGTTATTCAACTAAAAACCTAAAATTGAACTCTTGAGATTATAGTAAAATTACTTAAAGAAAATAAGCGAGTAGTCCATTGATATAATCATTACATATAAGTCAGTACTCCATAAATAGTTCATAATGAGAGCTATGTTCAATTTTGGTTTACCTCTCTTATTATATCTTTATCCTTGAGTTCCAATAATCTTCTAATAAATAGTTATTTCATAATCTTATTATGAACAAGTGCTCTACTGTTCAAACCTTAAATTATCACTCGAGAGAACTATTTTTCTAACTTCCATAGGGAAGGAATGGATTCTATATCTGTATAATATTATTCCTAGCTATTTATTACATTATATTTTTAAGATGCTAAGTTATGATTTGTGCTAAAACAAATCTTACTATGCAAATCAAAAAACATAATATCATAAACAAGAGTCTAATAAATACTCACGATTAAGACTGTCAAATATATGATCATTATAGTGATAAATTTGAATACTTTAATTCTAACGGATGATTATTAGAGATTCATAATTTATCTAGTCTAGTCCTATATAATCTCATTATATAAAGTACCTCCAATCTAATGTCTCTATATTAATAGTCCGAATAATGACTATTTCATTCTAAACGAGATTAGATCATATTAATTAAAGATCTCAAACTTTAATTAATTATTACAGACTATTTAGATTATTATTTATAAATTTTATCCGCTAAATTTATAGTCACATAAATAATCATAAAATTTTCTTAATGTTTATAAAAGCATTCATAATACATATAAGCAGCCAAAATAATTATATATGTCACTTTATTTACTTATTATCAATATGTACAACGTTACAACTTTTAGGACACCAAATCTAACAAATTGACTATAGAAGCCTTATTGTGGGGCATATTTTCTACAGGTGATGTTAAGCTTGAATTATTTTTGCAGCAAAGTGGTCAACACTAGGCCTAGGTGATTGCCAATTTCAGAGGTGTTCATAGAAATTATCATTTTTCTTTCTTTGTTAACAGTAGGATTTATGATTTGACACGTGACTCAATGTGAGGTCAAATTCAACAACTGGTGCAGAAATTTCAACTCAAAATAGAAGTGGATCAACATTTTTGAGCTATTTTTTTCCTTGTTAAATGCAATCTATGAAGATTGCCCCTCTTAACATCAAATATAAAAAAAAAATTTACGCCTTTTAACTGCCACTTAGAATAAATTTATGAATCCTTACATATTTATGATCTTTTTAAAAGAGCGAATGTACAATAATGATCGTGAACAATTATGCTAAGTAATAAGGATACTTCCATATTATCTAGTGCAAGTGCAAGTTTAGTGTCTTTTGATAAGTTAGTTTTAGGCTAATTAATTAGATGATTCTAACTTAATATTTTGTTAATTTTGAGTAATTTATAGGAATTTGATAGTGTTTTATACTCCTTTCTAGATTTTGAGGAAAAAATGCACATTGGAAAAGTGCAGGGCAAAACAGGCCCAAAAATGAACACAAGTAAACTCGAAGACGAAATGGAGGCCAAACGCTAGCTTATGGACGCCTAGGCGCTCCTGTAGGAGAAATCCCATATTAAAACTCAAGAGTATAGCATCTAGGCGCTACAATTTGGATGCCTAGATACCATTTTGAAGAAAGATGATTAATAAGCAGTGTAGCGCCTATGCTACAACTTGGACGACTAGGCGCCATTACGAAGCCTAGGCGCTACAACTATGGCACCTAGGCGCCATTACGAAGCTAGGCACTAGAACATGGAGCCTAGGCATCGGTGCAATTTTTATTCAAATCTGAGTTTAATTTCATCTCAAAATTGCCCTTTCAAACCCTAGTCTATAAATAGAATATTATGAGGGGTTGAAGGACGATTTTTAATAGAGAAAAACAGCAGACAAGAGGAAAGAACTCACTACTTTGGAGAAGAAAAATGGTGCAACCCAAAGAGGGAACCCATCTTCGCATCCAAACATAGTTCTTTTCTTTCACTCATCATGTTTAAGACATTATGTAGAATTGTTTTTAGTTTCGTTATGAACTAATATTTCTGTTCTGGGGCTATGACATAGCCATGATTTAGTTCGATGGAGAGTGTTGGTTTTGGCCTTGGTTCAGTTGGCAATTATGTATCCTTCTTACTGTAAAAAAGGTTACTATCTCATGAACAAATTAGTTTCTTACCTAATAATGCAACAATCTATCTAATGTTTATAATGAATGCACACAATTTCTATATGTACTGTGCTGCAGTAAATATTATCGACATTCCTTTTTTTGTGTATCTATGAGGAGAAAATTCAACTCTAATATCTTCTTTTATTATTTGCTCAATCACAAATTTAAGTCTTTTATGGTTTACAGTGACATACATCACATTTTAAACATTTAAATAACTGCACGAGTTTCTTGAGCTGCAAGTTCTAGGTCCTTGTTTGTTTGTCGGGAGATTAACTCTCCCAGGTGTATTGGAGCTGTTTGGGTGATAGTAATTTTCTACTGGATCCTTACAAATATATGAACATGACGGTTTATTTAATTAAAACACATACTATAAAAAAACCAGACTTTTAGTTACAACAATTTTTAACAAAACTTATAGTCAAAATATTTTATTATGACTAATATGCCTTTAGTCATAACTTTTACTTCAATTTTTGTTGTGACTAAAACTTTTAACCATAGAGTTTTTCCATGATTAAAAACCTAGTAGCTAAAAGTTTTAGACATAACAAAAATTGAACTAAAAGTTTGACTAAATGTACACTAGTAACAACAAATATTGTGACTAAAGTTTTAATTACTAAAAACTGTTGTCACTAAAAGTTTAATTTTTTGCAGTGACGTTAAAGAAGGAAAATATGCTGAGAATTTTTTTTTTTTTGGGTAAAAAGGTAGTATGTTTCCACACACTTGCAAAGAATGGGAAATTCCTTGTAATGGAGCAAATAGTTTGAAGGGGTTTTGTAACACCCAGAAGTTTGATTAAGCATAATTAGTGTTTAAATGATAGATTAGTATGCTTTGATGTAAATTTGAACTTAATCTAACTATTTTATGGTATTTTAAATTTATCCCACTTTTAGCTATTTCTATATGTTATTTTGAATTTTAAAAGAAAACAATTCGTCAAATACTTAATGCGACCTAATTACAAAACTGTGTGCCGTAGCACATTGTTTTGCCCTGCAAATTGCCCTTCTCCTCTCTATTTATTCATCTCTCACTCTCATTCTCCCCTACTCTCTCAGACTCTCTTTCTCTCTCCTTTCCCTCTCTCCCATACTGCCCTTTCTCCCTCTCTCTATTTTGATTCAAATTTTGAGTTTAAGCTTGATTTTTAACTGGATTGGGAGCTGAGGAACACAATTTGGTCTACACAAACTCGATTTTAAGCTTTGATTTGAGGTTAGTTTCTTTATTTTTTAAATTTCAAACTTTTAACCCAAAATTTTCAATTTCTTTTTGAAATGTTGTAATTCGAGTTTCTTGAGCTTAGGAAACCCTTAATCTAAGTAAGTATAACTCAAATCATCTAGAACTTAGGCTTGATTTCATAAAATTTGGATTAAATCAAGTTTTCTCCTTTTCTCCATTTTTGGATTTCCTTGAAAATTTCTATGTAAATCTTACTTAAATGTAAAATTGGATTGGCAGACAGAGAAACCGTGCTGAGATTATCACACCCAATTATGTGTTGAATTGTTGGAGACCAACTTCATTCCATAGAGACTGCAATGATAAGTTAGTTTTAGGCTAATTAATTATATAATTCTCACTTAATATTTTTGTTAGTTTTGAGCAATTTATAAGAATTTGATAGTGTTTTATGCTCTTTTGTAGGTTTTGAGAAAAAAGATGTATATTGGCAAAGTGCAGGGGAAAGCAGACAAAAAAAAGAGCAAAATTAGACTCAAGAAGAAATGGAGCCTAGACACCTGCTTATGGATGCCTAGGCACTCTTGAAGATGAATTTTCATTTAAAAAGTCCCGAGAGCATAATGCCTAGGCGCCATTCTTTGGGCGCCATCATGTGAAAAGAGGTCGACCAGCAGCAGCGCCTAGGCGCTACAATCTTGGTGCCTTGGCACTACTTCGAAGCCTAGGCGCTGCAGTTATGGTGCCTAGGCGCCAGCTCGAGAAAAAATTCCATAGGCCTAGGCGCCGTAATGAAGCCTAGGCGCCAAAAAATCGAGCTTAGGCGCCATTGTGATCTTAATTTAAATTTTAGTGTAATTTTGTTCCAAAATTGCCCCTCTAAACCTTAGCTTATAAATAGAACATTATGAAGGGTTGGAGAACAAAAATTTTACAGAGAGAAACTGCAGAAAAGAAGGGAGGACTCACTACTTTGGAGAAGAAGATTAGTGCAATCTGAAGACGGAATCAATCTTCACATCCAAACATACAGTTTTTTTCTTCTACTCTTCATGTTTAAGACATTGTTTAGGATGATTTTTAGTTTCATTATGAACTAATTTTCTCTATTCTAGGGCTACGATGTAGCCGGATTATAAATGTTCACATTTATTTAATTTCATTCAATTCGATGTTTATTCATTATCTATGCTGAGTATTTAATCTAATCTTAATGCTTGTAAAAGTTGCGCATCTTTTACATGATTTGTGATTTAATTTGAGGTTGCGAAGCAATAATTAAATTAAACCATGATTGAATGCCATGAGATCATCATAAGATAGAGATATCTATGATACTTGTGTAACACTATGAATTTCTTATTCTTAATGAATCTTGGTAAATTTAAAGTTTCCACAAAGATGTAGGAATTTGCTAATTGGGATAAATTATTAATGCTTGAGAAAGATTAATGAC